>JAGXCT010034423.1:71411-92399 GCA_022495035.1 Philopotamus ludificatus
TTAATATAAAAATAAAACGTTACGCATGTTGGCGCATTCAATTTGCCTTGACCTTAATTCGAGCACAAAACAACTCGACGCAATCTTATCTCGGCTTGTATTAAAACGTGTCACGGTACGAGTTTTTCCTTAATTTCGTTTGTTGGGGAAAATTTTTACTTTCGACCAGGGGAGAAAAATTAATTCGTTTTTCCGGTATCTTGATGAATTTTTCCGAAATAAAGAGACATTTTTTCCGTGTGCTCGCGGCGGGCGAACGATCATAATCAAAGGACATAACTTATGCTTATCTAAAGTTATGGCCGCCCCAAGATATCTCCCGAGAACACGGGAATACTTTTAAGGCATTATAATGTACGGAATTCTTTTGGGCCCTTGAAAAAACCGCGCTTGCTTAGCGGAAGTGAAAAAAGAGCGGGAAAAACACCCACTTTGTAATTGGGCGTGTGGATTTATGAATTGAAAGTGCGTCGGGAAAATTTTCGCTGAAGGGTCCATATTCAATTTTCATCCGGATTGATGAAATTCAACTTGATGGATCAAAAAAGAGAATCGCGGGATTGGTAATTTTGCCGATAATACAAATGCTGAGTGCCAATATCGAATTTTGATCCATAATGCGAAAATTTGATATAACGAAAGCCGGATAACGCAGTTATTATTAGGTATATTAGGAGATTGAGGCGATTCTTAATTAAACAGATTAAGTAGATCGTAGATACTTTGATTAGAGAATAATTATGGTTTGCATATATATATTGTTAATTTTTGGGCAATTTAAAAGAAAATTTTCTGATGTTATGTTGTGTTTTTATATAAATCAAACAATATCAGTCGCTCTTAACATTTTATTTTATTTAAAAAACTTATACCTAATCGAAAATCGCTTAATTGAAGTTTTTTCCCTATCCACACTATATAAATATAAAGAATATATGCATTTGGTTTTTTTCCCTCACCAGGTGAGGGATTTTCGGGAGCAGTATATGAAATTGAAGATCATATCATGCTTATTATTTGTGCCCAGATACACGTTATAGCAGTGGTCGCCAAACTTAATAAGGATGTGAGCTACTTATCCTTATTTCCATTCCCCCCCTATTTTTGTTCTTTGGAGATTTTAATACTGGTCACAATATATTTTTTTAAATATTTAAAAAGGATTATGATTTAAAAAAATATACACAAAATATGCGAAAATTATTTCTAATTAAAAAATAATAATAATAACATAAACCAGCATTCGCTAAATTTTAAGACCTTGCAGACCAATAAATCCATCTCTTTAATCCTGCGAACCATCGATAGAATTTTGTAGTGTTAAATATATTTAATGATCAATGAATACATAAAATACACCTAGTTAATTAAATAAGACTATTATTGCTAACCAAATTATTAAAGCATTATTAATAAACCAAAATTGTGAAAAAGCTTGTAAGTTTTAATATTTATTATTATAAAACCGTAAATAAAAAAAACGATTTTCGACAAAAAAATTACAAGCTTGCTTAACCTAGCCGTGCCGATGGGGTCAATTTGGGAGCCCAAGTTTTTGTTTTTTCTCGAATAATTCTTTTAATATAAATTCTACATGTCTCAATCTTTTGTATTTTACTAAAAAAAAATATTATGAACAATCATTGAGCTTTTAATTGTGAAAAAAACATTAAAGCGGACACGATGTTTTTTCTCGTTCGCATTTGGTATGTGGAAGTGCGAGTGAAACCGTAAGTCTCAAAGGAATTACTGTTAATCGCAGACGAGGCCAATAACAGCTTTTTTTTAATTCGTTTTATTTTACGACTGATTTATTTTTAAAATGTTTACTTATTTTTTTCTAATCTTAAATTATACGATAAAATTAAAATAAATTTTGCATTTTATTGATAAATCTATGTCGTATTTATAGAAAAATAAGTAATAATATTTTATTCGAAATTTGAAGCACGCCATTTAAAATATGACGCCAAGGCAAATACGATGCAAAAATCATATAATAAAAGTTTAAGCAAATAAAAAAAAATTACACAATTAAAATATTCTTATAAAATGTAATAAAGCTGTTAAATTTAAAGCAATTAATTAATTAAAATATAATTTTTGTGAAAATTTTGTGAAAATAATTATTGATTGTGTAAGGACTAAATACGAAAACTTATTTGACAGAGCATTTAAAATTCTCTATAGTTCTAGTCTGTTGAATGAATACCTGCGCTACAACTATCATTACGCGCTTTCTATGTCCATAAAAATGAATGGAACTATTCATCTGAAATATCGAATGCATTTCGCCATGTGAAATGGCTCCACAAAGAAATTTCATGGCTCGTTACGTTCCGGTTATGGTGCAATGCCAATTAGGGTCCCGCAGGACGTGGTGATGTTACAATTTACGGAGGGACGCACGCCAAAGTCAAAAAAATAAGCCCAAAAAAATAAAGTGGAAGTTTTTTGAAAAAGCGAGAGTCTGGAATATTGTTTTTATATAATGGATTAGTTTTTATATGAATAATTATGGCCAATTTCCATTTTAATTATGATCAAACGTTGTCGATGATTTGTCATTTGACGTGATTTATGTTTTGTCGTGTTATGTGATATAACGATGGCTGGTTGTGCTTCACAAACACCTGTCTGAGTATTGCAGCCGGGGGTGTAAAACACAATAAAACGACACGTTTCATACTAGACTGCGTAGGGATGGGACGACCATCGTTTGCAGGGTAAAATAATTAAATTTTTGTTAATTAAATTTATTTTAATATAAATAATAAATCATACTTAGTTGTATGAAAGAATAAAATATCCCTGGACCAAAACCATGTTTTATTGTCACTCATTTAAATATACGAAACTGACTTTTATGATCGCTGTAATCAGTAATATTTTTTTTATAATGCTTTGTATTGAATTTATTTATTATTTTTTTAAGTTTTTAATTTTTAGAATTATTAAAATAATTGAGAATAAAATTGGATGTAAGCTCTAATGATTTGATTCTTCATTTTAATTCCACACTACCAAAATATAATGAAAATCTTCTGAAAAATACATAAAATAATATTTCCACACCTTCATGTTCTATAAAAAAAAATCAATGGTTATATTCTATTCTAGTAAGAAAATCTTTATTATTTAAATTATGTGAGATTTAATATTATAATATTATTTTAACATGATTGAAATTTAAGCTTTAATAAACGATTAAGTTTTTTTAATTGTAATAAAAGTAATCATTCATATAAATTAATGTGATTACATATATTTAATGATTTTTTTAACCATATAATGCAGTTTAGATATAAAGGTAATACTCATAAAGATTAATTTAACATATTAGATATATCACGCCGCACGTAGTGTATTATTATATTTAGTAAAATTAAATTTAGTGTCAGCGCTACAAGCATCGTGTATTGGACGGATGCGGGGCGGCAGCAGAGTGGGGGGGAGAGTACTCGTCGCTAATCGCTGTGGTTGGATTGCAACTCTTCCGCAGCACCCCTATATATTTTACTCACGAACCTCCACTGTTTAAAAAAAAACATTGTAATTATCATAAGTATAGGATAAAAGAGAGACGAAAAATTTGGTTTTTAAGCGGGACATAATTTTCTTTCCTTCTTGTAATAAGCAAAAAATATTCCGTTCTGAAAATACCGTTTAAATAACCGTCTTTCAGTCAAAATAATGCTTTTTTCCGGTTTTCGGTCCGGTTTCGGTTCGAAGTTCTGACACAAGTATAAACCTATCTAAAAAAAAATAAGAGCATCTTATTATTTTTGTTTTTTTTACTTTGTGATCTTGGAATTTTCTGCCAGTTGATAAATTCTTTTTTTATTTCGGATGTTAAAAGATTTCGTTATATTATTCATTTGGTA
Source organism: Philopotamus ludificatus (assembly GCA_022495035.1). Classification (NCBI taxonomy): domain Eukaryota; kingdom Metazoa; phylum Arthropoda; class Insecta; order Trichoptera; family Philopotamidae; genus Philopotamus; species Philopotamus ludificatus. The sequence goes on from JAGXCT010034423.1 coordinate 75,296, forward strand.
TTTTTTAACCCATCCGTCCCAGCGGCTCGAAAACAATCGTGTTGTTCGAAGGGGGTCTTTCAGATACCCCAAATATTTCAAGTCTAGGTATTGATGAGTTCTACATCAACATCTTGATATTTATTTAAGAAATGTATTATTCTAAGAATAACAATATGTTGTTATTCATGATGTGCTTCATAGATTGGATAGATATTTTGGATTTTTTAACTTATCAATATGACGTGTAAATGCCAATGATGTCTCGACGTAGACTGAGCTCTCGCAGCTCGTGTCACTCGCACTTGGCACATCGTATCGAAAGCGAGTGATAAAAAACATCGCGCGCATGGCAACAGCAGGAAAAATATTATTGTTTTTATTGTTTTTTCGCAATCGCAGACTATAAAGGACAACGAATAGTTATAATATTATTTTTTTTAATTCCTACAGTGTTCCGCAGCTACATTGTAATCTAGATATACTCATACTCTTTTCCTACATATATCTTTTGCCGATTTTTTAATAATATTTCTATATACCTAGCCGTGCCCATGCCTAGCCTAACATAACATGCCCATGCCCATTCCTAGCCATGCAAAACCTATCCTATTTGGGACTTCAAGTTATCGATTTTATACAATATACCACAAACCTTTTGTATTTGTCTAAAAAAGTCTAAAGCAGGGATGATCGATCTTTTTAGCAATGGGCCAGTTACAAATTTAAAAATGTTGTGCGAGCCACATGTATGAAACTTATGATAAAACACTGAATGATGAACCTCAATTATTATGTTTATGTGATTTTAAATATTTATTTAATTTTAAATTTGCCATCAGATTCTAGATGAGATGTATTTTGTAATGTTTTTATTTATGTTAGTTACCCTTTACTATGGCTCGGATAGACACTGAAGCTTAATGATTATTTATAATATTTATTTTTTAGATTTTTTATGACAAATATAAAAAGTTTGTGACATGTAGAATTTATATTAAATGAGTTATTGTTTTTATAAAAAAAATATAACCAGAAATATATAAAATTTATAATCACCAATATTGTGGCTTATGGATAACATGCATATTATTTCGATAATGCAAATCAACCGTGACTGAGATAAGGTAAATAATCCAGGGATTTTTTTTAACACTGGCCAGAATGAATGTAAGAGAAAATAATATAAATTTGAATCCAACTAAAATAATATTAAAATTAATCAGTGTCGTGGTTTGACACTGGGGAGAAATATTAGTGTGAAAGATTCCTAATTTGCACTTTGTCATTTTTCTGCTATGCCAGTTTAATAAATAAATAAATAAAACGAGTATGGTTTCTTAACTCATTTTAAATCATTGTCGCACTTGTCAGCTTTCATTGCATTGCCAGTTAGTTTAACATATGAATGACTCAATTAGCTCTGGCTGGTGTCTAATTTTTTTTCAAATGAATGGTCACCCTAAATTGTCACATGAAGGTGCATTGGCTGAAAGTTATTAGCATGCAGTAAATATTGCGAACCTAGCCGGACTAACGAGCCACGTGGCCGCCGGAAACAAATCATTCACGCCGTCACACACACGTGTCACTAATGTCAGCTTATTATCGGCATTAGCATGTGTGTGTGTATGCCCCGTTTGTAATTACGCGTCTCGAAAAAGCGTCGGGGGTCGAAATGACCGCTCGGGTTACACACGTCCGATCCGAATTCGCAATTGTTATTTTTTGTTTACATTTAACATAAATTAGTCGTGTTTCGAGAGAGAATTATTTGTTGTCGCATTGTGCGATGGTAATAGGAGTCGATCGCAAGGCGGGTATTTGCGGCGGGGCAGAGCCCTAATCCGTCAGGTGACAAGGGCGCCCGCCTAATTGGGGATCAGCCCCTGCGCCCCCGGGATTCAATTACATTTTAATAACCGTATGTATATGGATCTGTCAAGGCGCCGCGACGTCTATTGGGAAAGCGCCCCCGCTATCGAAAGTAATACGACATTTAAATATTGTACACGGAGATCTCACGATCAGACCGCCTTATTCATAGCGTTTATTTATTTATTTATCATAAAAAACAATGCGTGATTGGCATTACAGAATAACCCAGGTCGCCAATCACGCATAAAATGTAATAGTAACATAAAAATAATAATTTCTAAATATATTATAAATGTAAAATAACAACAAAAGATGTGATTATAAAATCTCATATAAAAGATCAACGAAATGGCTATATTTAACATCAATATATCTACATAGTCGGCCAAGTGGTTGAGTAGAGTAATAGCTCTGGTTACCGAGAGTTTCCGAGAGTAGCTGTCCTCACATTTGGCGAAAGAAAAAGCACACGCGAACGAGCTAGATGGTAGTGAGGTGGCGCCCTTGCCGGAAAGGGAAACTCACACAGTACAAGAGAGTTACATACCCTAGGCAGCCCTGTACCCCTGTTCTGAGGTATAACGTGGATAATAAATTCTGGACTATCAAGCATTAAGAAGCTTGAACTAACGAAGCTTGCGATAGGGCCGAATCGCTCACTCTTAAGCCCGGGAAGTTCCCGCGTGCCCCGCCGTAGCTAAGAAATCTCAACAGTGGTCCACGAGTCAAGCTCAAGTATCCCATCAGATCTTACTATTAGCCCCTTTCATCATCTAGGCTCGAAGAGTTCGACTGGTAGTCAATTGCTCCTCCAAGGCTTCCGGGTGACAACAGGAAATGCCGTCGCCGAGGAGGAACCAATGGCGCACCACCCGCCGGCGTAACCGTTGGGTGGTTAACCGTTCCGTTAGTTTCAGAGGACTGAGAAACCGTAGTGACCTGACTGGCAAGCTGACTCACGGGTGCTGCCTGGAGCGCGGTCTGCTCTAGGAGACGCCTCCGCCAGCTCCCGACCTCTTACTCACGTCAAGTACCACGAGGAGGTCAAGAGGGACCAACCGCTTGACGGACTATCAACCAAAAAGATGCAGACGTAAACAGCCACATCAGAAGTGGAAAGGTTTTCCGCTCGCGTCCTGTAAAATTAGACAACCAAACAACAAATGCCTGAAAAGGATCGCAACTTTACCCTGAGCTGAAGCTATCCTGGATTCTGTCTAAGACTCCTGTCCTGGACTCTGCTCCCAAGTCAGTAATTCTGCATATCATCTTACTTAAGCCTCCGAAGACTATCTTCGCCGTGAGATGACATTAGAGAAGCAGCACGCCAAGCTTTTCAACATATCGGACATTCAGACTCAGTGGACATCGCATCTTCGCCACACACTAACTACCCTTAGGAACAGCCATGTCAGCAGCCATTAGATCACCACTACCACGTCACCGTAAAAAACTAGACGCGATCACCACTATATTTACCATTTACATCTGTCAAAAAGTCAATTATCAACATTTGGAGTCAGATTAATTCATCCGTCGCTTTATTCACTAGAAATCCAAACTCCCTCATGTAGAGATATCTTGGAAATTTCTTTTTGATTTTCTCTAATCTCAATGAGTTCGAGGCGTCATAAGGCGCCCATGTAATGGAACTTGATTCGAGCAAGCTTAGAATCAATGTATTGTATAGCACTCTTATAACTAAGGTGCTATGTAAGTAATGAGAATTTCTCAAGACAAAGCCTAACATTATTGGTGGTCTGTCAAATCTGTAATTAAAGGTGATGAGCTCCTTTGTTCTAGAAAATGTCATTGTTTGACATTTTCTAACACTTAATGGAAGACGATATATTATTGCTCAATCGTGCAAAGAATCAATCCCTGGCACTTCCACTGAAGTAACAGATCGAAATATTTTTAAATCGTCTGCGAAAAGTGAGAATTTACAATTAAGGACTAGATGAATATCATCTATAAATAAAATAAATAATATAGGTACTAAATTTGACTCCTGCGTGTCAAAATAACGTTGATTTACAATGAGGTTAATCGCGCATAATTTATGGCATTGAAACCGCACTGTGTAAAACTATGGAGCACCCCTTCGCGTTACCCTCGAGCAGTTACCAGAGCAAGGCCCTTGATATTTGTAATGGCCGAAGGCGTCGTTACAGAGGAACGTGCCGCCAAGATGGCGGACGTGCAATAAGAATAAAATGTAGTCAGTGTGAACTATTTGTTAACAGGTGTAATTGACGACGGGAGCAGGGGTCGTGCCGGGGGATGATTGTGTGTTTAATTTGGAAATACTTGGGTGTGATGTGAAGACGGGGGCCGCGCGAGGGTGAGGGCCACCGCAGCCGAGGAGAAGGGCCGGCAGACCGCGACTGAATTTATTGCCCAGCCCAATTGAGAAAATACCAGAGTGGCACGTGGTAATCTATGGCCTCGGCGGTCTGGCCACTTCTTTGCTCTCGCCACTTCCTCGTCCACCTTCGATGTGTTTGCTGTTGCTCGGCGAGATTTGTATACGAACCCCGCGTCCCTACCCTTATATCTATCTAGATCATTGTAATTTATCACGCCGATATAAGCACGGCTACGTACGTGTATTCATATTGTGTGCGAATAATACTAGTTTTCGTATAATTACCGTAATTAATCGACATCGGTTGCGGTCAGTGTTTGATTGAATGATCATTAGGGAACACTGCGTGTCGCTGAAACACTAAGCAATGTATTCTAGATCAAACATTCAAGATTGTTGTAAACATGTTGTATTTAGTTGAAAAAAGTTAACAAACAAATGGTGATTGTATTTTTAACATTAAGTGCGTTTTCACTTCTCCAACATTAATAATTTATTTACCTCTTAATTGTTATTTTTGCAGTGTGAGGCCTCGTGTTATCGTGTTGAAGGACCCTTTTTTGTTTTTAACCAAAACTAATCATTTTTATGAGCTTTTGTTTCATTCACTCAAGTTGTTCACAATACACTGTCGCTGTATTGGTCTAACCAGGTTCAAGCAAATTATAATGTATAATTCCCGAAAAATCCACTGACAAACAAGGATCTTCTTTATGGTGATGGTTGAAGGATCGGAACAGGTACTTCTCCGGAAAAAAACCATTGCTTTTTTCGCACGGGATTCTTTTATAAAACATAAATTCTTTATTTATCAACCATACACTTTCAACTAAAATTATTTACCATATCTGCATTATAAATAATTAAAAACTATATTATTACAAAAGTATTGTACAGTGAGTCTAAATTTAGACTACTTCTGACAAGCCATCGTGGCAACCATCGCATCTAAATACTCCTTGGAAATACAGGCGACCTACACCTGATAAGGCAAGGGTAATATGTTAAGGAAGGAGAATCTCGCTCCGACCTGGCCAGCGTAAATCACAAAAGCCCTGTAAGCAGGGATGGAGCAGACAAGGTCCTGGTGACAGACGGGGCTAAGGGACCGTCTCATTACATTGAGCATAGTCTCTATTTTATAAAAAAAAAACTCCGGATATTCATAAAGAATGTGTTCCAATGATTGTTCATTGGAGTCACACAACTCGCATGTCGGGTCATCCTTGAGGCCCAGATGATGAAGATTGGCGTTAAAGGAGCCATGTCAGGTAGTGAGCTAAGGGATTATTGTATAGCACCCACTTCTCATTTCCAGTTACAATTTGCCGCAAAAACGGATCGGCTTTATACCGAGACAAAAGAGACGCGCAGATGGTACGCCGTTGATCGAGCGCTATCTTCGTTAATTAACGAGGAACCCAAATTCCTTGCTAGTACAAGGCGACGAAGATGACCCTGAACTATAGACCACGGACAGCCAATCTTCAATGATAATTCCTCAATTGTTTGACGAGGATCTGAATCCATCATCGCCATCAGGATATCATCATCTAATTTGTGAGGTTATCCTTTTCGTGCGACATCTTTGAGATTTCTATTTCCATATTTAAACTCTTTAAATGTTTCGTTTCAGAATATCCCAGTGAGTATTTGTAATATTCCCCAATGAACAAAAATAGCATACAATGACTTAAGTGTGCTACTTTTATTATTGGTCTTATTATTGACATCTTTTCCCCTTAAGGGGGTCTCTTTATAAGGGAAAATAGACCCAAAGCATTTCAAGTTTAGATATTGAAGTGTTTTTAAAAGAAATGATTATTCTGACAATAAAAATAGTTGTTCATGATAAGCTTCATAATTTGGTCGATATTTTGGATTTTTTAACTAATGAATATGACGCCTAAACGACACATGCACCAGACGATGTCACGTCGCACACTGAGGACACGCTACCGATAGACCGACCGTTAAATTTTCGAGGCACGTGTCACTAGTATACGTTTCACTTGCACTTGACACATCATTGCGGATGCGAGCGAGAAAAAACATCGCGCCCGTGGCTACAGAAACGTATATTGTTGTTTTTATTTTTTTCGCAATTGCGGACATTAGAGTCAATGGTTATTATTAATATTTATTTTTTAGATTTTTTTATACAATTGCAAATAGTTTGAAAAACGCAAGGTTAATATTAAAATAATTATTTGAGAAAAATCAAAAATTAGGAGTCCCAAATATACCCCATCGGCACGGCTAGGTTAATGTCAAATCTGGCATTGCTTCGATGCCATTATTTGGTATATACTTGCAGATATAGACGACACGCTTTCAGTCAAAATGTAAAATCTTTGAAGGGCCGCACGAGAAAGTGTGGCGGGCCACATGCGGCCCGCGGGCCGCGGGTTGCTCACTTCTCATCTACACTGTCGTTGGTGATAGAGTTTTTTTATAAAAAAAACGTACTTTTTCACAGTGAAGTGAGAGATTTCTACATTGCTAGAAAATAAATATATAAAATGAGACATTTGTAAAAAGTTGGACTTGAAGATTATCATATATGTAAAAGTCCATTTATCATATGGAACAAAAAAAAGTGGGGATAAATTACTGAAGTGAGATAAATTATTATTGTTCTAGAATCGATACAATCCCGCTTACGTCCTGGCAAAAGATTAAAACTAAGTATTTAATGGACATGTCCGACGGGTTTCAATTAATACTCGGGGGCGTATGGAAAAGAGCGTATTTTAATTACACGCCCAACGCAATGCTGGCAGCTCTTCGTTTTTGGCTTTTCAACAACTAGACTCATCCATTAATTTCTAAATGACCCTTTTACACTGACGACACGAAATTGGAGCGAATTTAATTTAAAACTTTTTAATATGAATTTACTCCGCGTGCTGCGTGTGGCACTCCACATGTGTTCGGGACCACCCTCCCGCCCCCCGCCTACTATCTCTCTCTCGGAGAATAAACTTTGAAGAGGGTCTGGATAGGAAGTTAAAAACAATATGGTGTTGTGCCTAGTTAATTTATATGAACGTTTGGTCGGCGGCTCTCTTGCGGCAATAAACAAGTCCTCCACCACAGACAGACGGATGCCGAGGACCGCGGATCCGGAGGGCTCGTGTCTAATTGTTCCACTGGCCGATTCATTTATCACTCGGATATTTTAAAACCTCTCGCTACACATGTTATTATTGCGCGCTTCGGTTTGTTTTCAGCTGAAACGAAGCGAAACGCGATCCACATAAATTATTGACGGATTGTTACGTATTTCATAATACAATACGAAGATTTATAAAAGTGGACCGTTATTCATCTACGAATAGAGTGCTTCATATTTTACTAAAGTTTCAGCAAATCAGTCATGCGAAAGTTTTAACAATAAAAAAAAATCTTATCTCTTCAGCCGAAATACAACATCGCAATAAATAACGGTTCGTTCATAATTTAATCCTCGAGAAAAAGGATTCGTATCGATATTAGACTTTTTCGTATATTTTCAGCAGTTTTTTATTTATTTTTTTCAATTGTGTTTTTATAATTTTTGTCACTTAATTTTATCTCATTTTCGTAAGAATAATAAATAAGTTGAGCGATTCGCGTCTTAATTAATGTCGTTAAACGTTCCAGTAATGGTGCAGTGCACATCATCCAGCTCGTAAAATCGCAATAGCTTTAAAATATGGTCAAAGTGAGAAAGTTTCACAAATAAGATATTAAGTACACGGCAGGGTACACATGAAACACGACCGTAATGATACTGCGATTTGTGTATTCGCCGGATATATTGGCATGCAGTATACCGGCAATATTATTTTAATGTGTCGTAAAGCGACTTAACGACTTAATCGTTGGCAAATGGTAGTTTCACTTTCTCATACTGTATATAATAACATCATTTTAATTTACGCATTTTTTGGTAATCAAATAAAAATCGTTATTAAAATTTATATCCCGATCCAGAGATTAAGTGTCTAAAAAATGTAACGGGCTAATAAAAATCAGACATCGCTGGAAATTTTCAAGGGTAAAATATTACAGACAATATTTTAAATAAAATCTAACATTGGTTTTTGATAGGATCTTAAGGTTTTTTTTTTAATATTCAATTAGATCGATCAAATAAATTTATTATTTTAATTTCAGAAAAATAGCTAGAATTTTCTATTTATTATCATGATTAAAATCTTTATGATTTTCCGAGATTTAAAATAATAATAAGTCTTCAGAATTGATTTTGATTGGTGGAGAATGATTTTGAAAGATGCATATAATGAAATCATTAGCAACGGAAAAGATAAAATTGAGAGAGGTTAGTTATTGAATTATTTACATTAAAAATGTTAATAGGAAATTAAAAAAAAAATGTTGCATATGCTTTAATAGATGCAATATTTTTGAGTTACTCTCATTATATTTTTTTACAAATTTATTAATAGAGATATTCATTGGAAAAATGAATAAAAGCATCTATAGGAACTGATCTGATATATTAAAAAAACATTTTTTCTTAAATTTAATATAAAAAAACTTGGTTCAAGTTGTTTCCTAAAAAATCTTTTGGACTAATATGTCTGGATCACAGAGGGAAAAGGGTTGAATCTAAAATTATTCATTATGAATCAAACATTATCAAAAATAATGTATCAATAGGTATCCGGGAAAAATATAATCCCTACGTAATATTCTAAAAAGTAGTCTAATTTTCTTTTAACATGAAAGAAATGTTTGAATTGAATACTTTAACTGATTTTTTGTTTACCTTGGAATATATAAATAATAATTAATATCGTTGAAAATATTTAAACATTTTTAACCCCATACGAAAAATCTTAAAAGGAAACTTCGATATTGTCAAATATTAGATGTATTTTTTCACATCTTAGTTTAATTGAAAATGTTTATTTAGTTTATAGAAGAGTTATTATTGAACCTTTCGTTTTATCGAGCCCTTGATTTTATTAGTCCACAATTATTTTGAAGGTTTGATTATAAAAAATACGATTAATTTTTGTTTTCCTCAAAAAAAACAATAAAAACAAATCTCAGACAGGAGTATATCAGTCGAATACAGGAAACTGCGGCATCATAACTGCATAGTTTTTGGCTAATGAAATTAATTCAAATAACACTTTTTAATAAATTAAAAAGTTAAGATAAATTCAGATTTTATTTGCTATATTGGATTTTATTATAATATTTTTGTACGTTTATAAACGATTGCAATAAAACAAATATTTAGTACGCATTATTATGATGTTGTATTAAACTAATTTATTGTTGGTAATATTCTTAGACCTTATTAAAAAATTGTAATTTAATTAATTTCAGAAGCGCTTTTAACATCCAAGAATTTATTTCCGAAAAAAATATAAATATTACAGAGATTACAATACATATTTTAAAATAAATACAGACTTTATCACGTTATAATTAATTATTGGGTGTCAAAATGATGTAATTAATTAATAAGAATTGTGTAACACGTAAAACCTCATTGACAGCTAATAATAAAGTAACTTTAAAACATTTCTGGCAATGCTAAAATATGGCTGGGCCAAGTATGTCATTACAATAAAAATTTAAAATTCCGAACATATATTTTTCAAACAGTAAGTACTCGATTTTAACGCGATTAAATGGTTCAGAAGATTTTTGTTCTACTCAAAAAACTGCGTAAGTCGTGAAAAACTATTTTTTTAAAATAATTTGTGTTGGTTTTATTGAATTTATGAATAAAAAATGGATTTACATACATACTAATAAAGAAAATATTATTTATTCAGGTACTGCAATTGTACATGATGAATTTTGCGTATATATTGCACAAAAAAGTATCTGCTTAATTATTACTTATTCGTCTTTTCTTATAGTATAGTAAGTATATACTATAGGATATATATTTATAGTATATACGTATAGTAAGGAATATCATTATTCACTGAAATTTTCGCAAATCTTACAGGATCAAGGTCTTACTCTTCAAGGTCAGCTAAACCGTTCCCGATCATATTTAAATAATAACCCATCTTCGTAGTTTTAAAATGCTTTGGTTATTCATTTAATCCCATCTCTTCTGAAAAAATATCTAATATTCTTTCTGCAATCAAATTTCATTAATACGTTGTTGTTTAATTGGTTAAATGGCTGTTAATTAAACCAATGAAATCTTCTTCCTTTAGATTCAAATTTAGATCTTTTGTAATTTCGACAAGATCTATAAAAACTAAGTCAACTTCTATAATTTGTATGCTACTATCCTCTATTAATTGGGAGATGAGTTTATTCCTTGCGTTAATCATAGCAGATATAAATCTTGTACTTTTTTCAAAATTTCCATTGGTTGAATAATAGACGGAAAATTTTTATTTTTATTTTTATTTAAATGGCAGATTAGTTTCATATCTTAAAAAAATGAGGAGGAAACCAAAAATTTCCTGAAAACACACGAACATAATATTTTAAGCAAACTTACGTTAGAGAAACATTGTGCAGTTTTATTAATAAACATAAAAATGAAAACAAATTTTAAAATTTGAAATCGCTCAACTCGACGACTTGGTGTACATTATATTTATTATGTAACGATAAAAAACTAATTTATTTACACTAATTTTCACGATTCTTCGATATATTATAATTTTAAAACAGAATAAAGGATGTATACCCCAGAGACGACCCTCGCCAGACAGGAAACAGTGGAAGAAGAAAGAAGGCGCCCTCGCCCAAAAATGGTTAGGTAGCTAAAATCCGAAATGTTTTGAATAAAGCAGGCCTGAAAGTTAGCAAAGGGGGTGGTTAGAGGTATCGGGGAGGTGGCAGAGTCCCCACAGCAGCGCCGCCTGCGCCCAAATTGCTCAGCGTTGCGTGAAGCTGAATGAAGGCTTCAAAGTTCACATGCGGTCTGTGAGCTTTCGCGTGCCGTTATCCACAGCCAACTCGGCTCCTTCAAGTACAACTTTCGACAACCATTCGAATGCCGATGAGTCGTGAGCTGCATTCCCCCATCGCTTGTTTGTTTAATTAAATCGGGATCATAACGCAGATCTGCGAATGCATCGCCAATGCGCGGCATAAACCCATAAATAAAATACTAATAAATTCCGCATCAAAAATCATACTGTGCAGACTGTGGGTTCACATACATATTTTTACGGTCTTATGAGTCCGCCTTTGAAAATTCTCCCAGAAAAGTATTCAGACATGTTTGTGAAATGAAATTCTGAAACTCGTCAGAGAGCAACTTGCTAATCGCACTGCAAGCAAACCATGCAAACTTTTGCATAATATTACAGATTAGGGAGACGTCGTGTCTACACATGTCGCGTACGACGCAAATAATAAAAAATAAAAACAGACACGTCGCCAATATTATTTCTAAAGTCGTCTCGCAGTAATGGACAGTCAGCTACAATATCAATCGACGCTATGTTTGTGCAACGTGACGAAAATCTTAACATAGCCAAGGGTCAGAAACAAGACCGTGCAGGGCTTTAAAGCAAACATGCCATTGAATGATCGAGAAAGAAGTCGGTCCTGGCAGATGTAATGCGATTTCGCTGTACTGTCTTCCAAATTGTTGAGCATCGGACGGTTATTTCGATTTCGATGAATTATGGGGTATAGACGCTGGACCCGCAGCATAAGCCGGATGAGACCCGAAACTCGTTCAACTTACGAACCGCTTGATGGGCACTCAGAGTTGGCGAATTTCAGTTAATGTGTTGATTCAGCTCACACGCTCGAACGATCCCAATGGCTTAATTAAGACTACACATGAAGTCGATTAAAGTTTGTATGAGCAAAATTAAAAACAAGAGCCGATAGAATAATACTAGGATGCGGGGAAAATGGGGGGTGTCGGTTTAGTACGGAAAAACTGCCGGAAAATCAAAACCCAATTAAACGTAATTTATATCTATATCATATAGCTTAATAATTCCCCTAATGTCTTAATTATTTAATTTTTATGTATTGTTGCACCCTTACGTTCTTTATTTTTAAATATTCGATGAATAAAAGATTATTCAAAAATTAGTTTCATCCCAATTCTGAATTCGGTAATTTTGACTCAAATTCTTCTTTTTACTTGAAATGGGACCTAAACTATCATCCCTATTTGTCACATTTTTTTGTTATTGTCCGTATACTTATCCTGGACGTATCTTAATATTAGTAACCATATTTATTAGTGGAAATCCCGGAAAATTTTGGCTAAAAATATCATTGTTATGATGTCTCAGTGCCCCTATTTCGAGGATTAAAACAAACTTTGGCTTTGGTTTTTAATGTATCTGATGAGGACTACTTACAACAGAATTATTAATCATGTTTGATTAAAGATTTTTTTAACATGCAATTGTTATTTTTAATTATTTTTTTTGCGAATAATATGGAAACATATTTTATAATTTTATTACAAAATTTGAAAGAATATACTTTTACCTATATGCATTCCAATTTTCATAATTCTAGTTGAAATAAAAAATTAGTTACAAATTTTTGGTGGGTGAATGGTGTGTCGCCCTCTGAGTGAGATTATGTAAATAGGACTATTTAGTGTCCGACGCCTGTGTGCAGAACTTTAAGTATACCGCCTCTTTACGATAAAAAAAAATATATAAAAAAAATGATTTTAAGAAAATTGAACTGAAAATTGAATTGAATTGAATTGAAAATTGAATCGCCACTCGGCGTATCTAAAGTTCCTACGCCTGTGTGCGCCGCACAATTTGGCCATATGGACGGCGCGCTCCTGGCTTCAAACCATATAAATATTTTACTTTTAAATTTATTTCACAATAAAATTCGTTATTCAATTTTTACAAATATCCTTTTAGTGTATTTCAGTATTAATGAAGTTCAGAGGGTCTAAAAACACATATGATGTGTAAGTGGCCTTTCAGTAAAGTACTATAAAGAGTTAACAACTAAAAATATTGCAATGCCGCCAGCCCTTCTATAACGAAGAAATTGGGACCACGTTTTTGAAGTCTCTTAAAATTGAACGAAATCAATACATCGATCATTTTTCCATTGGCATATTTTAAATGACCTTGTGACATTAAGTCAAGTGTTATTTTGAATTCTCAAACTTTTGAATTGACTTTCGAACTCGTTATAGAAAATCGTAGTATAACAGGGAGCGTTATAGGAGGGTTCACTCTGATGAAACGTATATAAACCCAAGCAGGTGTTTAATGTCGATGAAACTATAATTTCCTGAAAGTAAATGCTTAGTAGCACTTGTTTATCCATTCTCATAAAATACTAGATCAAGCAAGCTCTCAAGTCAACTTTATTGAAGGGTATAAACATGGAATCCTGTACATTGGAGGGCTTACAAGAAAGCTTGAATAAATACCATAGTTGAACACATAAATGTCATAATGTTTTTTGGAATGCATACCTATATTTTGTATGAGCTCTGTGTCTTTTTTGACGGTTTCTATTTGCGCGGCTTTTCTGCGGAACTTATCTAATCTTTATAGTAATATTATTAAATCAAAAATGTATAACTTTTTATTTTTTAATAAATGACTAAAAACCTCTCTGTTAATAACTATATTTTAATTAGTTTTTTTATGCGTAAAATAATTTAATATCAATAACTAATAGTCTATAGTCAATAATCTAAATATATGAATAAGAAGGGTTGCAAAATCTTGTTGATTATTCTTTTACTTATATGCTTTCCCATAAAAAGAATTTGTTAGTCTTTGATAGAAAATAAAATGAATCTTATACAGTAAAAGTTCAGCTGCTAAATATTTCTTGGACATGACCCATGGCCATAGGGTGACCTCACGCGATGGAAAGACCGGTCCTCTCATAATTGTGTGTGCTTTTCTAATTTCCTCTTTCGGCAGCCGACCAATCGGTGCAGACTGTCCCATGTTGATACAAAGGATTTGCCATTGCAAACAGTTTGTTTTCGCAGTTCAATGGTCAAACGGTCAAATTGAATGCTCAATTTCCAATACCGTGCGAATGTACAACTTTACATATTGCAATAAAATTTATTATAAAAAAATGCGGAATCACGAAAATTTTTCTGAAGATCCGACATTAAATGTATTTTTAAATGTTTATAGATTTTTTTTAAATTTTGTATTAACATCAATAGGGACTGAAATCATAATGTCGATTAATTAATTAATGGATTCTATTTTTCCGCAGTTTTAGAGCCAGTGCTACTGTTCGTCTGCCAAAGTCAAACGTTAAACACGTCCCGGGCCACAGTGTAGTATGTAGTGGGAAACGTGGGGTAGCTGGATGGGGATGTGTCAACGTGTCCGTCAAATTCAATAAAAATTGTCGCAAATGAATTTACAAACGGCAGCTCTGCTTGTGTTTGAACAAGGGCTCTGGTCGCTGTACAAACCGACAAGGGCTGGCTCTTTATGCTCTTATTGCTAGTGGCCTTGTCCGCGAATAATGAATACATCGACGCCATTGTGTGCATAAGGAATTTGCATAACAAAACAAGATTTGATTGGATTAGAATAAAAAAGCCATGCTTTATGTTTTTGCTCTTCTCTGTTATTATGCACTTGTAGTACTAGGACTAGTCTACTGAAATAAAAGCATCAATCTTTATCATATGGTTTATATAGCTATGCTCTGATTTAGTGATAATCTTCATTGGCTCTGATTTATAGAAAGTAGCATCTTCCCTTTTAAGTCACTTCAGCTTTTAAATTTCCCTCCCCTAGATTTTTTTTCCATTTGTTAATAATTTTCAGTAGCTAACTGTTTAGCATCCTGAGACATGATAGGTCCACTGGAGTTTGGCTTGTATTGTTTCATTAGAGCCAGGGTTTATACCCAGATGTTAGAATGAGTCTTGAAGAAACTTGTAAAGATTTGACGTCCCCGAATAGAATTCTATAAATTATTAACGAAAAATATTTTCAAAATTTAAAGTATGTAGCATTCTCCTCCAACTGTTTACTAGCTTTCTTAATTCTTGCTCTTCTTCGGAATACCATGCTTCTTTCTTTGGTTTTTTATTACTTAAAGTAGCACAAGTTGACTTGGACTAATATTTGTCATGGACCCTTGGTAAAGTAAAAAATTTAATCTGTTGTACCCCGTCTTCGGGAAAATTTTGGTGAAGATGGAAAATTTTATAACCAACGGGAGATAGTTCCTCCACACTATTATCGTGATGTAAAGGCATATCTTATGAGAATCTTCCAGATGGCTTAATCGGAGAGGTCCCATAGAATACCCTGTCCGTTTCTCACACTTGTCACTGGACTTTTTCTTTTAGGAATACCTTAGTACTATCGTGGCTGCATCGAATTACCAAAAACTTACGCTATTGAACGTATTACTTCAAATAGATGTAGCATTAGCAATTGCAGATTCACTCACTGTATTCAGTAACGGTAGGCGCGATCATGATGCATATGTGACATCATGCGGCCGGCAATGATCGAACCAGTGATGATGCAACATATGCATCACCGGCCACAAAAGTGTGAAAGATAAAGTCTATGCTAGAAAACCGACGACACTAGAATAATTAAACGCCGCAATGGAGTGAGAATGCACCACAACCCAAAATGAAAATTTTGTATATTTTTTTGCGACAATCTGTACAGTAAATGCTCCTATACTGCTCCCTTCTATAAAATTTTCAAGGTCAGATAACAATATTTGTAATATATTGCTTTAACGCGCAAAATAAAGGCCGATAGCTTGATTTCGTTAAATTTACAAAATAAAATTAAAAAACCTTCTTTTTAATTTTTTTATGAGTCTTTGTTTTCTATTACGTGGTCCCAATTCTTCGTTATAGGAGGGCTGACCGTAGTCGACTCAATATTACTCTCATGAATAAACAGTTATATTATGTTCCAAGAAGCTACAAACGTTAAACTATAAAATGAATCAGGGATATGAATATTTTCAATCTATTACGATACGCCCCCCCCCCCCCTATAACGGGTTAAGTTTTGCAAATTTTATCTTATGATTTAAAGGAGATTTGTATATCAAATATTTTTTTTTACATTTTCACATTGCAATGAGTATTCGTATTTTGGCTGACGTAAACTTCCCGCAACTTGCGACAGGGAAGATCTATGCGACATTTTATTAGTTAATTTAAAATAAAAATATTTTTATGAAAATTCTAATAAGCGTTTTAAAAAATATACGTTATAGGAAAAAACCGCCGCAAACGTTATAGGAGTGTACGTTATAGGGGGGTTTAGTGTATATTAACTGTGTTATAACATGGAAAAGGTATACATTCGTATATAAAAGTATTACGATCTACAGCCTTAAAATGAAATATTTTAGACACATCATTTAGGAATCAAAGTATCAATTGCTTCTGTAGAAAGCTATGAAGATGGCAGTAGAAGGCGATTGTGATTAAATTCTAACTGGAGAGGTTTAAGAGATGCGATATTTTTTCCGACTGCGAAGGCAACAATATGAGAAGATATTGATCTAGAATGTTCTAAAAATCCAAATTCTACTACTACAGTGCATTTATATGACTATGTAGATATAGTTGGTTAGTCAGTTACAAGTATTTTCATCTTGTATGGTGTCGATGCTTCATATTTTCCGATAATGTTTAATGTTTGATTGAACAATTAGTACAATAAGCAATTACAAATTGTATCTTAACATAAATATATTCCAGTTTTAATGGTAGAAGGTAAATAGTGTACGAATTAAAAATAAATATTAGTCGAAATCAATGTTAGTTTAATAGTGCAGCAATAAATAACAGGCGCGCTGCAACTGAATGATGGATGTGTGACTGCAGCCGGGCGGGAGTACTGGGTGAGTGCTATTTGTTCGCGGACTGGCTGCATATTGATGAATGTTCGCTAATGCTCT
>JAGXCT010034424.1:0-37354 GCA_022495035.1 Philopotamus ludificatus
TTTCGTGTGAACCCGCGTTAGTGCGGGAGCGGGTGTTTACTGTTTACGAAAATTTACGCACTAACGCGGGACCAGGTCCTTAAGTGTTAATATCATATAATATATATTAAAACATAATCAATCGGAGCTAAATCGAAAACCAAAAAAATTACGGTCCAAAGCATCATTGATTACAGTTTTTAATCATCAGTTATTTAATTTATATGTATTTATCAGTTTTATCGTCTTAATTATTTGTTCTTCAATCTACGCGTTATGCTAATTATATTATTAATTGTTGCGAGCCACAGTTTGGCGTGTACAGTCGTGCACGTGCTCAAAAATGGGACATGTCTCACGTGTGCTCCACTATTATTAATACTTACATCCTTCTTTATACCCTTCTAAAGACACATATATTTATATATATAGTTTTGTTACATCATAAACTTTAGCTAGGGTGCTAAATGAACGGCTGAGTGCCATTACTTCGCCGCCTATTTGTCTTATCGAAAGCGAAATTAGTCTCAGAAGATACGGCCAAAGTGTTGCATTAGTTCAAAATATTTTTTTTCACATTCGGCGAGTGTCAAGATCTAATTATCGATAATCGGCGCGAAATTAATGGCCACCGTTTGTAGTGTGCAAATTATATGGCAGTACAAGAGGAGATTTGTGTAATGATACGATGCGATTCAAAATGGTGATGGGGATTTAATGTAATGCGGCTTTTCGTGCTTGTGCTCACGGCGTGTTTTGTATCGGAAATTATTCTAAATATATTTTTTTTATTGATATAATATGACGTTGGTATTAAAAATTAGCCATTTTCAAACTGATTTTATCGTAGATTGAATTTTTTCATTGATTACTTATCTATGGATCTCGACTTTGAAAGATCACCGAGTTAAATCCGCATTGATTCGATGATTTTCGACGAATGGAATTTTTAGATTTTTTTTCTTTGATGAAATGTATAATTAAGAAATGTTTTTTATTGTTTTAAATGCATTATGTTGCAGGTTTATACCAAATTTAGTTGATTTATCTATGAGATCGGCAGATGTCTCATAACGGTTCATCTTAAGAGATTAATCAACAAAATGTCAACTTCAAACATTTTTTGCATATTAAATTTTTGCTTAATTAATCTTGTCTTTGCTAAATATTTATCAAAATGCATATGTTTCTAAAAATAATATTATTTATAAAGATATTTTAATATTCCTTAAAATTTTCGTCAAAAAAGAGAATTATCATGATTACGATGAACTAATAAAAAAAATAAGAGCATATTTTTAAATGCTTAAAATAAAGAGAGAACTTTGACTAATATATCTTTTAAAATAATTCGTATGCATTCCATTGCACTAGTTCTCTGATGTTATTATCGATCGATCTTAAACGATCGAATAGTATTAGATTAATCCATCGTTTAAAATTGAAGAAAAAAAAACAATGTTAAAACTATGCATAGAGGTAATTTTTTTATTACAAGAATTTTACGAATTGGAAGCATTCTTAAACTTTTTCAATTCGTGTGCCAGACGTATTGTCTCAAAAGATTTATTAAATGTCTTTTATTAAATAAGATATCAGCTCAAACTCTATAGATGTTTCTTATTCATTTTACCAATAAAAATCGTTTTTTTATATATTTTTAAAATAAAAATAATTATTTTTAACCAAAAATAGTCAGAGTGGAAAGGGTTAACGTTTTTTTTTTATTAATCCTTTCTCTTACATTTATGTTTATCTAACAAAATTGCTTCAAGCGTTGCAATAATATAAAACCGTTGACGTGACAATAAAATCAAGATTATGAAATGATAAATTAGAATAAAAAAGCGACAGGGGGCGAAAAATACATACATGGTTTGATCAGAAAATAATCTGATTTTTGTAATTATGCGGGCTGCATAAGTCCAATTTCCCCATTTATTTGTAGTCGTGTTTGTGCAATTGTCTCTGACGTATCTTGACATTAGTAGCCAATAGACTTTGCCAACTTTGTTCTTTTTTAGAAGATGAAAAAAATATGAAAATAAGAAAATCGTTTTGAAAATTTTGAGAATAAAAAACAGAATCTCAGGAAGATCCTTGATACTTCATATATTTATTAAAAGCTTTTGAATTTGAATTTTGATTGCACATAGATTACCCTCAGAGCTTTTTAAAATATTATATTTAAAAAAAAATACTTCTATAACGCATTGGTTTTCTAGGATTTTTTTTTTTTTTTCTCTTCTTCACAATTGGGTAGATATTATGAATTTTTCTACTAATCAATATGACGCGAAAATGATCTGACCACCCTACGCCGACTGAGCTCTCGTCACACATGTCAATCGCACGGTTTCACTTGCACTCGGCACATCGTACTGGACGCGAGCGCGAAAAAACATCACGCGCATGGCAACAGCTGCGAATATTGTTGGTTTTTTTTCGTAATTGCTGCATCTAGTAATATGTGGGTATCGCCATCATCACCTGATCGAATCTTGACCACTCTCAATATTGATTATCTGTAGTGACCATACAAGAACTGGTTTCCAAGCACATGCCGTGGCCAAAATCATAGACAGATAGCCCAGCTTGCTCTTCCATCTTTCTCGTTTAACAATGTCGACCACATTTTGATTCAATTACCCCCTCGGTACCGACGACCGGTGCACTACCGGTCTCTCTGCTCGCACATGGCCAGGTAGCCAGCTCCTAAACGTTGTTCTAATCGGCACATTATCCACACATCTGGTTGGGCTGAGCAGGTGGGTACGACGGTTGGTACACCCCTGGCTCTTCCCGGCAGCTACCCCCTGGTTGCCGAATCAGCTCGACTCGCTTTCAATGCCATCGGGATGCCGTGGCAAGGTGTGTGCACCGCAAACAATGGCCATTGTGCGAATAAAACGCATCGCGAAAATTAAACACATAAAACTCTTACGCGCTACGTATTCGGTGGAAAATTGCGAGGTTTGACCGTCAGCTGTCCACTTGGTCTTTGAGCTGATTGTGTCTGGTGTCTGGTCCAGATGTACCGGAATCGATCCGATGACATTGTCACCGCCTGCAACAATGATGACCGGGTCATTTGTTGCCGATCGTCGATCGGCGCGTGCGTCTGTCTGCTCTTAACAAAAGGTGAAGGCAGCATCTGCTCGCGAGGGCACGCGCCCGGTGCACCTAGCACCCCCTGCATACCCCTACACTGATTTGGGGCTGGGGCTAGGGGCACTTCTAAATCTGTACCTGATGCGAGTGCGCAAGTTTTAACGGTAGTTTTTCTAAAAAAAAGACATGTGCTCGATTTTTGGACGCTTTGCGGAAAAAAATATGATCCGAAAAAAAATCAGCAATGAAAAAAATTAATTTACCATTATTAGGTAAAATATAAAGGTATTATATTCTCATAATTTTGAATAAAAAAATTGACCTTGTTATTTCAGGGTCAATTATAGTTTGATGACACGATTTTTGCACAGTTGAGAAATAACACGGTCCAGTAAAAACAACAATTACTATATTTTTACACGATTCCCACACACAATAATATAAATATTTATTTTACGAGTTTTCCCGTGTTTATAATAACCAATGACCAATGAGTAAAAAAGTAAACAAAATGGTAAAACTTATCAACTAACATCTGGTTTCATTCGGTATTTTCCTGAAACGAGCTTCAAAATTCGAACGAAACCTGCAGATTTGTATGGCTGAATATCCACAAATGTATAAACAACTCGTGAAACAAAAAAACACAGAAGTGGATAACAGATTTTCTAATAATAATAAATTCCACAACACAGTGAATAACAATAAAAAGCTTCATTATATTCTAACACTTTTTTTTTAAATAAAATAAAATATATAGTGTGTAATTTATTGATAGGGTTTTAATATAAGCTTCTTTACACGATTTGTTATATCACTACGCTGTTATTTTTAGGATTTTGGGATTTATTCTTCAATTTCTCTATGAATTATTATGTAAATTAATTATTTCGTCCTTAAAATAAAGAGAAAAAGCTAATTTTTATTTATTATGATATAAATTTTAGTGATGGTAAATATATCCCATTTTTGTTTACTGTACCCTTTTTACACGGTGGCATCTGGAACTTACATACCGTGCAAAAATATAATTGAATAATATAAAAAAATTGAATTTGATCTACTAAACTACATTTCATTATATATTGTTTTTTTTTTGCTATAAAAAGACGATTTTTGTCTAAAAAATGTAAAATACTCTACAGTCAGTTCTCGGCCTACAACCACCTCGACTTCCTGACTTACGACAAAAAAAAAAGTTGTAGAAAAAACAGTTATTTTTCAAATATTTACTAAAATGCGTCAACATATGGTACAAATAAGATATGTTTATGCATTAAAATCTATAATTATTTTTGAAAATAATAAATAAAAGCAGCAAGTGATTATTGCCTTCTATAGGTATAGCTAACTTTAAAGACCATTATTTAATAATCAGTTAAGCAATTGCAGAAACAGAAAAATGCAATATTTTTTTTTAAGAAAGATAAAGACATCAAATTCAAAACATTATATTAACAATATATATTTTTAGAGATAAGAGTCGAAGCAATACGCAATTTTTAAAATTGACAATGAAGATGTTATTTAACCTTTGGAGAACGATGTTGAAGAGCCCACAAAAGAAGATTTGATTAAAATTGCGAACGGATGAGTTTAAAAAAAAATATAAAGATTAAATAACTTAATAAACTCAAAGAAATACCAAAAGACACGAGCTTTTACCCAAATCGATAATAGAATAAATAAAATTTAAAATATGGACACGGACACCGATAGATCTTCGAAGGTACGCCAACTTATTCAACAAGAACTTACCTTTTATTATGACATTTATAGAAAAAAAACAAAATTTAAAAACCATTATTTTTTGTATGAAATAACGTAAATAATAAATAAAGTCTAAATTAAAACGAAGTGTCCATAAAATAGTTTAAATATATTTAAAGATATCATAAACGTAGAGCACAATTATTTTTTTACACGTGTAAAATTGATAGAATAATTAAAAATATACCAAAACTACTTTATTTTAAGTTATATAAAAATATCACAATTTCTATGATAATGTTAAAAAAATATTATGACATACATTCACAGATGGCATACTTAACATTAAGATTATACATATATTTAAGAATATTTGTATGAGTAGATAATAAAATATTTAATATATTCATAGATATGAATATGAGGTTTTGAGTTTATTTTGATATGTAAGCGTTCTTCGAATTACATAGGGTGTTTAAATCACATGGGGGTGATACACCCCCATATTCCGAGACTATTTTTAAATATAGGGACAGATCGACTAATGGATAATAGAAGATGCACCTTTACATCACGGAAACGGGAGTACGCTTTGCACAAAAAACATATTTAAATAAATCTAGAGTATGATACTTGGCCAAAAATCGATTATAATTTCAAATGAATGCAAAACAAGATGAATAAAAAATAACTTGTTAATTTAATACAATTTCTCTGGATAGAGTTGAATAAAAAAATGTATAAGAATAGAGAGCAGGTATGAAAATTAACAACAATGCACATATGAAAACCGTTAAATACCCAAACAAGATAAATAACAATAATATATCTATAGGAGATGATATAAAAAACTGGATCTTTCCTGTGTGACCTGGAAACGAGTTCAGTCCGGAAGGCGATATGGGAATGATTGAGAAACGGATTGAAAACCATCGAGTATCGAATCGTTTTATTATTTTTTATTATTGTGTTGAATATTTTTATTGATGTTTATATTTCATAGCGTTGTGTATTTTATATTTATTTAATTTATTGTGTTTGAAAGGT
The DNA here is from genome assembly GCA_022495035.1 of Philopotamus ludificatus. Lineage (NCBI taxonomy): Eukaryota > Metazoa > Arthropoda > Insecta > Trichoptera > Philopotamidae > Philopotamus > Philopotamus ludificatus. Next base: position 5,848 of record JAGXCT010034424.1, read on the forward strand.
TGTTTATCTCTGTTAAAACCAAGGGATGCACTTCCTACTTCACACGCTGCTTGCAGCAACTTGTTGAGTTCTCACGGCTCCCGTCACTTGCCGATATTCTTGTGAGATTTGAACCTGACCCCGAAGACCTCAACATCCCTTGCCATGGAGCCATATGAAAATTCTCAAACAAACAATGGCCATTTGCGACAAAGAATCGATCGATTGTCCGGATCTATCGTAGACACAATGTTAGGGATGGTCAAACGGGATATAATACATACATCCGGTTCTCTTTTACATGGATTTGATGTAACACGGTTTAAAGTAATTAAATAAATATTTATTAAAAATATCTGAATATTAATTGGTATAGAATATTCAGTCCGTTGACCTTTTCTCGGATTGTCTAAAAATCTCTCAAGATATTATATATCAATTCGGATGTGGATATAAAAAACGAACCCTCGAAGACAGGTAGCCGCCGAACTGGTGAAATAAAGAAAAAATATAACGGAAATTCTTCTGCATAACAATCTGGTAAAACAGAGCGAGAAAAAAAAACGGTCCGGATCCCGGATCGCGATTTGCAATGGGGATCCCATTAATAATGTATGAGTTCCGATTGTGAGGTCGGCGCGGTACAGTTTCGCACGACCTTTTTATATTTTTTGGGCATAAAAAAATTAAAATCGAGTCGAATTATGGAAATTGCGCGTTTCGCGTACCCTCCGGCCGTTATTTCCGAACGTGTTTGCAGAATTGTCGTTGAATGTTATTTTCGAGGCGAGCCTGCCGCCGTCGAAAAAAAAATATTTTCGAAGCTTTTCAATGGAGTCTTTTGTGATTTACCATTTCTTAAAGTTCACCTGGGCAGGTGTGTCGGGTAGTATAAGGGGCCGGGGCAAAGGACCCTTTGCATAAACACCGATTACCGAAAATCTGCTCGTCAACTGTACACACACACTCGAAACGTCGATGATAACGCGGTCATAAAGGATCGATAAGCTTTTTTTACTAAATGTACTTATTAATTTATGGAAATGTTGTTATTTGCTTTATTTGGAAATACTTGAATGGCTATAGTTGCTGAGAACGATAAATATTTGCAAAAATTCCACAGCTCAAGTGCCGTTTTTATTTTATATCCGGTAGCAACTTCATATGAAATATAAACTTAAGGACATTCGTCAGATAATAATGAGTATTTCAGAATTATTGCTAATACTGACATCTAATTATTATTTAATACTGAATTTACGATTACTTTATTAAAATAAAGTTAATTATCTAATATCCTAAATTATTTCATTAAAAAGAATTAGGAACTCTTGTCTGAACTCAGAAAACTTAAAGAACTGAATTAAGAAACTCGTACAGAAAATCTTCTAGTAGATCCTTTTACTTATATTGATATTATTATAAGAATTTACGATACAGAATAGTTAAAAAAGCATTTACTGTTAATAATGCTCAATCTAGGCGAGTGCCCCAAATTTTTGATATTTCTCGAATAACTCTTTTAATATAAATCCTACATGTCACAAACTTTGTGTATTTGTCTAAAAAATTCTAATGAATAAATATTATAAATAATCATTGCCATTTATTATCTGCAAATGCGAAAAAATATTATATTAACAATTATATTCATTTTTTTAACGCTCGCATCCGGTATGAAGCACCGAATGCGAGTGACACGTGTTGCAAGTAATATTAATTAGTTAAAAAATTCAAATTATAACGCATATCATGATTAACTAATTTAATTCTTAGAAAAATCCCATCAAGATATTAATGAAGAATTCATTAGAACTGTGCTTTAGATCTTTTTACACAATTTATCGTACATTTATTGTAAAAAATCTTAATAATTCAAACGTGGTATTCTATAAACTATATAAAAAAAATCCAGATATAGCAAGATTGCTTTCTAGTGTCAATTTGTTCATATTTTATGTTAAAAATGTCATTAAAATTCTTAAAATATTATTTTCCTGTCAATTGTCGGTATCAAATGATAAAGATCCCAAGAATCAAGGAATTCTCTTTAACAGCAATTACTTGATTAATGTTTTATTGAGACGAAAGGATAGAATTAAAAGGAGAACTCATTTAGAATTATTATAAGAAGTGAATTTTCTTATCAAGCACTTTACACTATTTAATTAAAGGATAGTTTAATATTTTTAAACACACATAATGTTACAATTGTAAACATAAAATTAGTTTCCAAATTTTACTATTATGACCTTGTTATATTAATAAATAATATAAATAAAATAAAACTGGCGTCAAAAAATTTCGCGAGTTTTATTGGCCCAATTTTCATATTCCTGTATTTATTTATTATATTTTTGGTACTACAACTTGAACAGTAGATCTATATATATCAAATTCAGGTATAATATTAGAATAAATTGTTCATTGTCAATGTCAAGTAAAATCGTAAATAATTTAGTCAAAATTATTAATTTGTTGCAGTAGTAAATTTTGTTTTAATCCCGGCAAATAAATTATAGAATTTATTCCCGTTGTTAACACCGTTGAAATTATGGTCCATATATTTTTTTATTACTCCATAAATCAAATATTAATTTTAATAAAAATCCAGGTACGTATGTGTTCAACGCAGATCTACTTCCTCCATTGTTGTAAAATATATATCACCGATTTTTCGTCAAGAAAAGACTCGTCGACGATAAATAATTCGGCAGGGGAGAGCAGCCATATCAAACACGTGCTCCTCAAGAAACAATTGTTGTCCAATATAATAGACGAGGCAGCTGCAAAATCAAAGTCGCAATTTTTAAAGATGCGACCCACCGATCTATGAAATCTTGAAACACGCACACAACCATACGACGAATGCGAGCGAAAATCTGCCTTAATCAAATGAAGCGTATTGTGGAGTTGAGACGTTTTGGTACTGGCTACTATGAATAATAGCAAAGTGTATAGGACCTGCACCGATTTTTTCAATTCAACTTTTTTCTTGTATGAAAGGTCCCAGCTGAGTTACGAGCGGGCACCAGGTGACAAAGAATGAGTTTCAGCAAGTACAATAGGAAGCATTATTTCGTCCGCATTCTTGCATTGTTGCGAGATGCGAAAGAATTCCTTTTTTTTTGCGGAGGTCCCCTTTTCGTAGAAGAAATATCGAAGCGCCGACCAGGATCAAAACAAATATTAATTTTTGGAAACAGCTGTTGGTTGCATAACGAAAATGCACCGTGAAATACAAAAAAAAATATGCATTGTAGGCATATTTAAAAATTACACTGAACATCGTTATTTAATATTATTATTTTTAAAATCATTTTTTAAGAAATCAAGGTCTTATCTGCTCTTAAAAAAATCCATACACCATTTAAGTGCACATTTTTTTTAAACATGTTGATATTTTGATAGCAATTTAAGTGCACCCACACTAAATCGCTCCATATCGAGTCGAAATGCATTAAAAAGCCAATTAACAATGCGAAAAAAAATCTTTACGATCGTTTGCCTCATTTAATTGAACGATATGCGAAACGATGGCCTTTAATTCCGCAAAAAAAGAGCAACATTATTAATTAAATCGCCATTGTTGCATTGCCTCCGCACGTATGTATGCAAATCCGAAAAGGTCAACCAATCTCAAAAATCTATTATTTTGAGAACACAATATTTTATTGCGTCTGACAGGTTGTTTATTCGGCCGATTGTTTGTTTGCATGTTTGGTAACTTTGCGCAAGGTGATTTCGGTTATAAGCCGTGGTACAAGAAGAAATGGTAAGTATGGTAAGAGTGAAGGTCACTCGGAAATGTGGGTGAGATGCTTGAGGCCGTATCAAGAATTGGCAATCTCCGCCTAAATGGCCGGCGATAACTCATATCATTGTTCTTAAAAAAAATAAATCGGTGTAATATGATTTTTTTTGCATATGAATTAGTTTAATGCGATTATTCATTGTGTGTGTTTTGAATGCAATAACGTCGCCATTGTCGGCGAGGCGTCATTAACCCAAATTTTGCAGATGCGAATTAAGAAATAGCTGGAATGACTCAAATACCAGATGATACGAATATGTGACATTTCTTTTAAAACTATGTCAATATCAATATCAACTATATATGTCACAAGAAAATCTTGTGATGTTCTTAAACTAAACAATAAACAAAAATGTATGCTAAATTGAGAATGTATTAGCCTTTTTCAGATCGAACCCTATAGATGTTTCTTCATTCATTTTACCAATGAAAATCTTTTTATATATATTCGTAAAATAAAATGAATAAGAGTAGAACCGAGATTCGATTAAAAATGGTCAGAGTGGAAACAAATGGTTAAAAATTTAAGCTGATGTACAATAAAAAAAATATTATACTTTCTGGAGGGTTCTTTGAGAGTCTTTTTCAAAGAAGTGAAGCAAATTTTAATTTTATTTTAATCCATTGATTTTTAAACTCCTTTTCACATAATCCTTAAACGTTCCTATAATGACTTCTTGCTCACACTATTCCTATTTATTTTATTTATTTATTTAAGATATTTTTTATTGCACTTCAAAACACGTATATGGCCCTACTTCTGGAAAAAAAATCCTCAAAAAATAAAATAAAAACGTTATCGTACTCGTAAACTGAAAATCTAAAATCTGTCTAAAAAATAAAATATATACCACTTACTTTGTTTAGCTCCATTAAAAAATATACAGCTGTGTTATTGGCTATATTTTAGACTAAGGTTGAGTATCTTCTCGAATTAAATTATAAAAGGTTTCATGAATATGTAAAATTGTTATGCTTGTCATGAAAACGGCAATGGTTTGGAAAAAATTCTCACTGAAACTGATTCAGGTTTGGAAAAGCTTAATTCATGGAAGCTTGGAAAAGCACCATTCTGGCTAATAATCAATAGGAATATTTCTTATTTCTATCCCTTTAAATGCTCTACTCTGCTTTGGGGACTCTTCTTGGTTTTTTAGCTCTTCTGATTACCAAATTTTGTGATTTTCTGATGCATTCGTAAACAGTTAGGATACATCATTATTTAAAATAGTATGTATTATAAAGTGCCTCTATGTATGATTATTAGATAAGCCTTGAAAATGTATTGGGTCTATCGGAAAGATCTGTCAAGATCATGTTAGAGCAAAGCCCCGATTGCAGAAAGGCTCGATTCAGCTCAACAAACCATTTCGGACCATATTCGAAAACTAAGATTCATGTGGAAATATTCGAGATGGGTGCCAGATGAGTTAAGTGAGAAGAATTTGAATGATCGAGTCATCATATGGACATCTCTGCTTGCACGAAACAAAATCGAACCCTTCTTGGACCGGATGATAACTGGAGATGAAAAATGGATTACCTATAAAGACATCGTAAGGAGAAGTGCATATTGTGAACCCGGAAAACCTGCCAATTCCACCTCTGAACCGAAGTTGACCCTGAATAAGAGAATGTTGTGTATATGGTGGGACATTCGAGGACCAATACATTTTGAGCTGTTGAAACCGAACAAAAAGCTAAATTCGGAGAGGTACTGTCAGCAATTGGATAATTTAAAAACAGCACTTCAATAAAAGAGGCCGGCGATGTTCAACAGGAAGGACATCATACAGCTTCATGAAAATGCTAGGCCACATACTGCTTTTGGGGACTCTTCCGGCATTTTTTTTAAATGGGATTAAGAATGTATTATTTTGTTTTGTTCTAAAAAAGGACAGAATTTTCCGATAGACCCGATATATAATTATTCGATTTGTAGAGAGATACATAATATCTACACATTGAAGAAACATAATGATATATTAAATGTGTTATTTTTTTGCAAACGTTTTTAGAATTCATTTACAATAAAGTATTGTGCGGTTACTCTATATCGTCTAATGTTTCATTCTGCAAACACCTGGCTGAATGGGTTAAAAACATCTGCTTAAATGGCGCATTGGCAAAAGACTTTCATTTTCCATATCAATGGCACACTCAATATTAACATAAGTAGTTAGGAGCAGGGGTGGAAGCTCTTTTGATTCGCCAGAAACACATTGAATGAGCGGCGCGTGTCCAGGAAGTGTTGTTTTACATTGAAAGCGACAATTGTGAACGACATTCGATGTAACGGAAGTTGGTTGCAGGCTCCCGAGCACATGCGCGGTAAGGGAGCCACTCCACATCCCGAAGGAGTATTCCGATGGGAGGTCATCGAGGTATCGGTGCACTCTGAAACGCGACACCGCGGTCAACACGCCAAAAGTGCATCGGGGAACATGTGTAGATGCGCCCTCGAGCCGTCCGACGATGGAACGTGTCAATTAGCGTTTTTATGCACTCGGTGCAATATGCACGCGTGCTAAAATCGGAGCTCGAATAGCGGACTCGAGCTGCACAAACCGGTTGCAAAAACAATAACCGAACTAAACCAAGTCAGACACGTGCGTTTCCGTACGGCTGCACCGGTCCTTGCAGCCGGGCGTGCATCTGGTACCTATGAGGACCAGTGCTTCATGCGGCTCACAAAGCAAATCCAATAACACTGCATTTCAATGACTCAACCCCAAGTAAGGAAGACATTTTGATTGGATAAAAATCTCTGATTTTATTACAAGCATCTGAGCATCTTGACTTTACTAAATATGCGATTGTTCATTTCTAATAAATAATATCTGATATTATTTATATATGTATCGAGTTGCATTTGAAGCTCTGTCGCTGTTCGTCGTATATTTTTCTATGCAGGGCGTGCACCCTTCACTTCCGACAGATCCGTCTTATTCAAATCCCGATCCCCAAATGGTATCCAGTAACATTCCGGTCTGATTATTACCAAGTCTGGTTATAATTGTGACAAAAATAAAACTGGGTACTCCTCCCCAATGCTTATTTTGTGAGGACGCTTGAAAGATTATTTTCAATACAGTCGGATCTCCTTTTATGCACCTTTCCTTCTTGACTGTAATCTTTGCGTATAAATGAGGTTATGACAATTTAAGCAAAATCTTAGGGATGAATTGTATGATGATGTAGAATAAGATATTGAATATTTTCGTAAATATTTCGGAAAATTCACTTCTATCATCAATAAATTGACATAAATTTAATTTTTATATTTTATCCGAGCTCTATTAAATCTAATCTTTATTATATTATTAGTCTGAGAGTTGTGTAATCTTATGAATCTGAAAGAGCAATTAATTTATTCTGTTTTTATTTTTTTATTATTAAATAAAATTAAAAAATAATTTCTACATACATTTTTAGTCAAAAGTAAAGCTAAAACCTTATATCCTTATTTTATATTAATTACAAATTTTAACTGATTAATTTATTAGAAATTTAATAAATTAGAAAAAATCTATGGTTCAAAGGACATTTCCTAATCGTTCTATTATTACAAAAATATGATTCTTTTAATGTAACGCCGAATCTAGAAAGGATTTAACTAAAATCTTCCTGAAAATTACTATCGTTGCTAGATTATAATATAAATATATATCCATAATAACATTTAGCTCAGAGGTTCCCAATCTTTTGGGGTTTACGGCTTTCTTAAAACATCATATTTTTCCGCGGCTCCCTTAATACATGAGATTTTTTTCAAAATTGTTGACTTTCTTAAGAAAAACGAACGCAAAAAGAAAACCAAGCCGAATTGTTTAATTGAATATTTCGCGGCGCCCTCATAAGGGCACCGCGGCTCCTCGGGGAGCCGCGGCTCACACGTTGGGAAACCCTGATCTAAATAATAATGAATATGGATTTATTTAATTAAAAAAAGGTTAAAAAATAGAATATAAACATCTTATTCTGCTTAAATGTCAAATACACTCAACTCATTTTTTACACGGTGGATATGTTCCAGCAAAATCGTGTATAAAAACCGTGTAAAAATAGGATAGAGTTCTTTGAAAAATTAAAGATTGTTTCCCTGAATTTAATAAATCGGTTTATTTTAAAAAATAACAACGTTGACATATAAATATTTGTGAAAAAAATGTTTATATATAAATAAATAATTAAAAATATTATTTATACATATCTAATAAAGCTTTTTGCTTGCTATTACAGTTTTGTGTTGTTGAATTTCGTTTAAAAGTTGGATATTTATACAGTCAACTCTTTTTTTAACCCTTTCCACTCTTCAGTCGAATCTATAAGTTATTATCATTTTTTTTACAAATTTATTAAAAGAGATATTCATTAAGAAAATTGACATCCGATTAAAAAAAAATATTATTATTTCTAAATTAAACAAAAAAAGCTAGGTTTTAAGATATTCGCAACGAAATCTTTGGACCAATACGTGTAAAAAAATTAAAAAGAGCTCTTAATTAATTGAAGATGGGTTCCATATCCACAAAAAAACAACATTATGGTATATAAATGAAAACCTAACAAATAAATTAAACAAAATCTGAAAAACACTAAAAAAAATAAAATGAAATTCGTATTATTAGAAAATTTGATGTTGTTTATACATTTCTTAATAACAAGAATGTAAAATACCATACTTAAGTAGCTTTTTAAATCCAAACGAAGGCTTAAACTAAAGAAACTCCACAAATTAGTGGAATTGATTGCTGATTACATTCGATTTCAATCAAGTACCTTTTTAGTGATAGTAATATCGACTTTTCTAATTTATTACGTATACGTTACGTAAAAAGAGACCGTGTACATGCAAAAGCAACGTAATTTTGACATCATAAATTCTTGACTGTCAGCGATCACGTCCATAACAAATCTTCGGTCCATTAGCTGCATTTCCAATCACTTGTCCGATACGAAAAAAAAATAAAACGAAAAAATATTCATATTCAAATGTCACACAGGTGTATCTCTCGTCGTCGGGAGCAGACCACCTACCAACATCCACGTTCGATACGCTTTCTTCGTATCGAACCGCGATGATATGAATAGATAGTCGACACCGGTCATTTGTAAATATTTCGATATTAATATTTTGGCACGACGATTAATCAAAATGTGTTGATTTTTGCAATTCGGCATTGTAATGAGCGCTTTTATCCGCAGTATTTTTTTTTTCATCGGCGTTGACATTGAGCGATACTTTCATGTGTGGTCCCGCGTTTGATTTCGTCTATAGACATTTTTATAAATAATAACTCGGTCGTTATTAATCGAAGACGAAGAAAAAATGTCGATAAGCGATATTTACAATCGTTTCAATTATCAGGTTTGTAGCACGTGCGTGTGAACATATGATGTGTACGATACCGCAGATTGTTTGTAAAGAATGTCCAAAAAAATATATCCGGTTAAATGTAAGTAATCGATTGTCAAATAACTGTTAGTATATACAAAAATAATCTTTAAAAAGCGAGACCCCTCGATTGATCAAATTTGCAATGGACAAATATTTGATTAAACACGAGTCTCGCTGAACAAGTCTACGGAATGGTTTTGTACTGTTATTTTTTAATTTATTTATAAATTAATATTGTATTTCAGTTGTTATGTGTATTTTATTTTTATCTGAAGACGGATCGAATGATGGAAAGGAGCAGTGTTTGCCGAGTCCCCGTGAACACGTGCTATTAAATCAACGGTTATCGTGGCTGAACAAATAAAAGTGCATCAAAATTTTCAAATGCACATTGCGACGCATTTTAGCTCGTGCAGATGCGATATAAAAAAGTATGACGCATTAGTCGGGCAGTGGTCGACAACTAATATATCAAAATAAAAAATAAAATCCTACGAATATATAATCAATTATTAGCCCAACTGCAAATGAAACGAAAAATCAAGTGCATATTTTTATTTTATTAATTAAAAATATTTCTATGTTTAATTCTGTCGTCTATTTATTTTTCATTGATATAGAAAACCTTCAGCCGTTTGATTCGATGTTTGAATATGCATAATTATTCATTGAACAATTGTTGTCGATCTCTGATTGTATGTACAAAGCATCAGAATTTCAACTCCCTTTTTACAACTTGAGCTTCAATGAGTCTATATTGATGATGAGAATAAGACCCGAGGGGGAATATCATATGGTGACAGTTGGTGAAACTTGCACCCTCTGATTTGTTCAATGCCGTAGACGCTAGGTATAGCAAAAGCAGGTGCGCTATTACTACGCATAAAAAAATAAAACTTAAATCATTTTAATCATTTTTTCAGTTTTCAAAAATCGATTTAATTCATTTTTAATTTAATTTTCCGCATCTCGCCGGAGTCTGTGATTGTTTCTTCGATCGATTCGGTGGTTTGAGTCTATTTTGGCGTATTTATTTGTCCGATGCTATTTGCAGATATTGGCAGGGGTGCCGTTGCATATTGCACATGCCGCATACCCACGCGCGCAACCTTTCTATTCAGAGCCGCGGCTGAAGGGCTGGGGGGACACAGAAGAAGCTGCCCACCTGCCCGAGGGCACGCGCCTTAACAGCTGCGGACCCTGACCCTGCTCTGCACTGGGGTCTCGAAAAAAATCTCGTCAAATATCCATATGCACATGCCCTTGGCATGTAAGCCGACACGTAGACAACAATCGTCTGGGTATGTTCCTGTACTGATTTTTTTACAACATCTGATTTAATCAGTATTTATTTTTAATATTTAAATAATTAATTAATACTTGAAGAGTGTATATGTCATATTTAACAATCGTGTGAAGAGAATGAATATCTTAATATTTCAATACACTAGAAGAGCGGTCTATAAACTTTAGAAAAATCTAGCTTTTTCCCCTCTGTTAATGTAATTCGAAGATCTGGTTCTAATTCTATTTATTTCTGGCAAAGACCTGCCTCAGGGTCAGAAGGCGACTTAAATAAATAAATTTTAAAAAATATTGCCATTGCAGAAGGTAAGATTGCATTCAACGCTGTGCACACTAAATCTGGATATTCAATTTTTAAGCCCATGACCCGATTATGAAGAGCTTTGCGTTTAAATTCGGATTGTAACATTGCCCGTTCTCTTATGCAGATTAACTGTTCTAGGGCTGTAATCGGAAGCTGATCTATTTTTACATCTTCAGCAAACGGTAAGGTCTGCAAATCGATTACAAAATTCTGCCTCTTAACGTGTAACTATATGTCCTTTAATTTGTTCCGCATTTACTTCATTTTCCGAAGCAAAATCACGTAATGATGGAAACATTCCTAAGGATCCTTTTTCTAAATTCTCCCTCCAAATCACGATTCTGTTTCTAAAAGCAGTTACTTTTTCAGCCATTGTTAAGATGCTACCTTTGTCTTCACTTTTTTCAAAAATATCCGCCAAGTAGCATACTATTAAAAGCTATTATCATCATTGAATAGGCCGGATAACTTTAAACTTTTATCAATGTTCAAAAGAAAAATTCGCCTAGCTTGACAACACTGTATGAAACGTACTCTCTTTGTAAAATAATTGAGGAACCGTCATACCAGAAATATGGCATACCATCTAGAATTTTCAGCGTACTCCTCGCGGTACGCGTACCCCACTTTGGAGATCACTGTACTAGAATACAATCCATAAAAAGATTCGACGTATATTTCGATATTATGATATCTTATTATATTTATTAAAAGAATAAGATTAATTAATTAATAATCGATATGTTTTAAATTGTTTGCATCTATTGTACGGGTTAGATTTGTAAAACATCCTGGTTTCAGCAAGATCCTGATGAAACAATAGCTTTATTGCAGGAAAAGTTTTCTGAACGTTATACCACCATGTGATCTTGTAATAAGTTTTTTTCTCTGATTTTCTACGTCAAAATCTCAGTTAAAATTAAGGCAGAGAATCTTAAATTTAACAAAACTCGTGTCCATTTATTTTAAACTGTAGTTTAATTTTTTTTCTATATCTATCATATTCATAAGATGACACCTTTCAATTATTTTTTTTAAAAAAATCGAGGTTTTTTCAAGGTATTGAATATTAAGAAAAAAACAATTAATTTCTATATATTATTAGAATAATCAAAAGGGAGAATTAGATTTTCTCAATTTTGTCATCTTTTTAACCTAGCCATGACAATGAAGTCTATTGGTAAGTTTTTGATTTTTCTCGAATCACAAACTTTTTGTATTTGTCTAAAAAATCTAAAAAATAAATATTATAAACAATCCTTTGTTGTCTGCCATTGCGAAAAAAATACCAATATTCGCTGCTGTTGCCAATTGCGCGATGTTTTTTCTCGCTCGCATCCGGTACAATGTTCCGAGTGCGAGTGAAACGTGCTGCGAGAGCTCAGTCTGCGGCAAGAAATCATATTGATTAGTTAAAATATCAACCGATGAAGAATTCATCAGTATTATATCAAATAATCATTCATTTTATTTATTTAAAGGTCCTTAAAATATTAGTCGCCCCGGGCTTTGGATTTTCTCTGAAAGGTCCTGACGGTGCCCTAGCACAAAAATATGTTTTTCTTTATTTTTCTTAGTTTTAATTTTTTTAACTGAAAATACAGTCAAGCCTGTTTTTGTGCGATTTCTTTTATGCAGTATATTAAAAAACGTCCATCAAAATTCTCTTAATAAAAAAAATGTAGAAATTTCTTAGTTAAGTTATTACATTTAAATTAATTCAGGTATAATTATCTATATAAAATATATGTTTATTTTATAGCTAATTTTAGCACGATTTTTTAATGCGTTTTATTTTATGCGTTCCCCTATCCACATCACAAAAACATGTTTGACTGTAATTAACGAGATAACGTATATAATATTAAAAGAAAAAAGCTTAATATTTATTAATTATATGTAGTTATTTGTATATGAAAATTATTCTAGTGACTTATACCACTTTCATAAATAGATATATTTTTTTAAATATTTAGTTTTTTGTGAAGCCATAGCCAGAGAATTCTAATATTCATATAAACTATTTGGAAAATTATTTAATAAAATATGAATAAAGCTTTAATCATTTCAGTGCAAACATAACAATCTATAAATACTTCAGATTAATATTAATATATGCAATAATACAGAAAAAAATCTGAATACATAATTTATAATAACACTAATGTAAATCTGCTCTTAATAAAAGGACTTTTAATGATATTCGAGCTGAAATCGATTCAATAATCATGAAACCGGTTATCACCAGATGCGATACCTACCAATCATTAACATACAAAAATTCTCATGAAAAAAATCGTTATTTAACCGATTACCATTTTTTTTTATTGCGGCTACCGTTTTTATTGTCGTTGGCATTGTTTGGATCGGCTCTGCAAGTGCTTATTAAATTTCAACAATGAAAATACGAAATCGACTCCCGATGTTATATAAAGGATTGAGTGTGAGAAAGATCAGATTTTATTTTATTATACGCCAAATATTTCAGGAGCTCAATAAAAGCGCCATTACGCTCATTATTTGTTTTGAATAACGCCAATAACAAATTCATCTCACGAGAAAGGCAGTTAGCTTTTATTGCTACCATTTAATTGGTTATACGAAACGTTAAACCGGCAATTACAGGTGAATATATTACTAGTTTTTTAGGGCAACTATCGCTCGAATGAAAGAAGTTATGGTATTGTTATGCCAGAAACCTTGGCCCTTTTGTTATAGAAATCCGGTACGGCATTATTGCTACGAATGTTTGACCGTTTTTTTTTTCATGACTAATGCATATTTTAATAATATAATTTAAAGATATTCCCATAAAATTATGGTTTACACGATCTAATGGGGGAATAAAAATCGTGTTATTGAATTATACAACAATATCGCGATTTTTATGGGAAATTTTTGTTATTTCTTTATACACATATATCAAATATCAATATTTCATAATAACTTTAGGACCTACTGCCCCAAAAGTGTCACAAATAAAATTAAAGCATCGGTAAATACAGCCGTTAACCTTATTTTGCTTATCATCGCCGAGAATAATCTATTGCTTAACTATTCTTATTTATTGAGGATAAAATTGCAGATGTTATCAGGATTTGCTAACCGATTCGGACGTGTCTTCCACTTGTAGAGTTTGAATCTCATTAACATTCAGATCCATGGCAGTGCTCTCCCAATCAGTCGAATGTTGTGACTGGCGATTCATTAAAGCAGATCTCGACTGTCACCGGTGTGCAGACGAGACCGTGGCCGTCGGAATGGGTCCATTAGGCTCGTTAGTGGTCGACTGAACATTAATGTCGCCATTTGTAACTCTATCCTGGACCACTTGATTACCACCGCTGCAATTATTATATCAGGGGAACTGCAGATTAATCGGTTGACACTTTGACACCCTAATGGCGGCCGGTAATTGGCGCATTTCTTCGGCGCTGATATCGGAGACCTCGACGAGCGGTGTGGCTGCGAAGTCGGATGGCGATGGTGTTAAATATATTAAAGGATTTAAATAAATATTTTCAATAAGCAATAAGACTTGAAATTAAGTGATAGGGATTTTTTAAAAATAAAAGAAATTTTCGTTTTATAGAATTATCTCCTCGATATCGGCAAAATGTTTTATTTTATTTATTTTTTTCATTTTTAAGAATAGGAAAAAATCGCAAAATATTCGACAAATTTTGATGTTGTTGCATCAAAGCAGTGTTATTTAATATAAACAACTAATTAAGGGACAAAGAAAAAGCCAGAGTCTTTGCTGATCATATGAAAACAGTCTTTAAACCATACGATGTGATCACGATCTCTGCAGAGATATTGAAGTGTCTTGAAGCACCTAACCAAATGGGTTCCCAAATAAGTTAATTTAATTTAAAATAGGTAAAAACGATATTAAAAACTACCTAAATACATTTATGGATTCAGATTTCGACTTAATTACTGAAAAACTGTTAAAGGAAGCTCCAGTAAATTTCATACTGTTAATCTCAGACTAGGATATTATCCGAATCAGTGGAAAGTAGCTGACATAATTATGCTTATTATTATATTCCTAAAATTGACAAAGTTCCCGAGAATGCAGAGTCATACAGACCCAAAGCTTATGACAAAAGTTTTTAAAAAATGGTTCTGATAAATATATTATATCATTTTTAATTAAAAAATTAAGTCATGTTGACTTAACTGTCGAATTCACAGAATTATTGATAAAATACACTACGACCTCGAAGAAAAATCGCGGTCTTAAACTATACGAAAAATCATCCTCATCATTTTTATTTAATCTTAAAATTTAAAATAAACGTAGACATTTCCGCGTCAAGCAAAATGAAGGACGAAACTCTGGAGTACCACAGGGAAGCTCAATTGATTCAACCCTGTATTTACTGCTGATATGCCCAACACCGAAAACAGCCTAATTGCCAAATAGCAGACAACACGGCGCTGCTAGAATCACACCAGGATCCAGACAAAGCTTCCATAATGCATTAAGAATGTCTAAAAAATATTCACCGTTGGCTAAAAATGGGAAAAATCATACTAAATCAAACCAAGTAGATCCATATTACCCTAAGAAAGGGAAACTGCCCTTCTATTAGCATTGACAGTGAGCTATGAACCCCAGACAGACTCAGTTAAATACCCAGGAATATGCTTAGATCGCCATATAAACTTTAAAAAACATATAATCAATAAGTGACTTCTCGAATATAAAGGAATAGATCGTTTTCAATCCAAGACCTTACGCATGATCACGGATACTCCTTGGTATATACCTAACTAAGTAATTAGAAAGATTTAAAAGTTCCTTGTGTGATGTAAACAAATCGAGTCCTACATTAATAAATATAGCCAAAGACTAAAAAATCATCCCTACAAATGTGCATCACAGCGTCTATATAAGAGAACCTTTGATTTAAAAAAAAAACGAATAAAGTTTTCGCCTTGGAGATCGTTAAGGGATCGCTGGATTCTTTCTCTTCGTGTGATTAGCTCAGATAAAAACGACTTCATGTTTAGAGATAGTGCGATGTAATTAATAATAAAAAAAAAATTGTCAACGGCAAAGTCTCGTTGAAATCTAACACATTAAATATCTGAATCGATATATAAAGTATTATTTTTCAAATTGAGTTTATTTGGTTATCCAACTAATAACAAATAATGTCTGAAAACTCTACATTTTTCGCTAGATAATTGTTATTGATCAAATCGATCTTGAATCCATATAAAAAAGTTACGAGACACTCACTCGCTGAGCGTATAGGCCTTACCAGACTGTCTATTTGTAGTCGAGATCATAGCAACCTGAGTCTCACACATGACGTGAAAACTCCACCTTTTGTCTCCATACCGTTTCGGTATGCGTAAGAGGTGTATCCAGGTAAGTAGGAGGAGGTTTGTCTCTGTGGTAGTTTTTATCTGCTTTAGACAAAATGTGAACATCAACATTATCGTGAAATAGCAATCCTTTCATCATCTCTAGAAAGATCTCCTGGAAAGAAGGAAGAGGAGCGAAAGTATCCAGACTAATCTATTTATCGGTTTAGGGTTTTCCTTCTCAGGACATACTAGTTCTGTGGTGAGAATTCGTTAGAGGCCAGATATACATATGCATATATAGATACATCATCATCATAATGATCATTTGCCAGCTCCAAGGCTCTCACTCGCTGAGGGCATGGGCCTTACCAAACTCTCGCATGGTAGTCGGGCCAAAGGAACCTGAGTCTCACACGTGACGTGAGGGCTCTTTTTTTGTGTCCATACCGCGGGGACCCAAGCTGTCTTGGTATGCGGTTTTTTGTAAAGAGTTTCCCTCTCTTGGCCATTGCTGGAATTGGACGTACAATCTTCTACCATGTTGGTATCGGATTTTACCTTCTCGACTGTGTCCAGGCAAGTAAGAGGGGGTTTGTCTCAGTATTCGATTGTTCTCTTCTCTAAGGCGTTATCTGCTTATAACAAGTCACGAGTGTCTATATACATGTACATATTTATTCGGGGATGAATTATTTTAGATAAGATATTTTCAAAGCTTTCTTTGGCTATAAGTCGAGCTATTTATTTTGTGTCTATAGGATATGTCGATATAAAGATTTTTAATTATTAAGTAGATACAGACCATCAGACGAATAATTCAAAAGAAGCTGAAGCATTAAACAGAAGTCAATGCTGCAAGCAGCATCATTAAAACAGTGGATAAATTAACTATAACGAATGACCTTTAACAATCGAGATCATTGAAGAACTTCGAAAAAACAACATAAGATAATATAGTAAAGCTATGAGAAAGAATAAACATAGATGTTTGAGGGCTTTTAAGAGTGTTTTTGCTTTATGCTGTATTTAAAGCTATAATTAATAATTAAGTTTGCATAATTTTTAATCCGACTGTATATGAAATGGATTTATTAAAGGCAGCGGATTAAAACAAATATCTACCGCGGTGGTAATTAGCAAATACTCGCTCAGGTATTAATAAAGAAATTATTTTAATTAGAATAAGTTACAACGTCGTCTTACAGGTTTCGCAGAAACGTTTGCCGTTCTCAAACTTGATTTCATTACCGCATAAACAGATAACCGATAATCTGAAACTAATTAAAACCAATAAAAATACGCAACAATAATCGGTTAATATATTCTGCAATTGGCCAATGCAATTGATGGAGGTGAGACGATTTCATAGGAACTCGGAACGCCGAGTTAATTTGAGGCTGTACGTCCGTAGATGAGCACCTTTTGCAACAAAACAGTTAACACCGAACTGATTACAGGTTAGAACTTATGATTCCAACCGTAAAATTATATTGTTTGAGGTCTAACGCGTGTTTACGATGTAAAAAGGTGATAAAAGGGCGATTGTGCCCCTAGTTTGAGGCAATAAAAGTGGTGTTGCCCCCGGGCCGTCGGACGATGATGATGATTGGTACTTGGCCAACATTCCTATGCAGAATTCCGATCGACGGTGAATTTTTATGTATGCGCAAATGGCCAATGTCAGGCGGCCGTCACAATAGTCAGCGGTCATCTTTGATCCTATGATATTTTTTTTTTCGACCCATCTGGACAAGTCTTTAGTGTGGGCCCTCGATATATTTAACCCAACACTGGCCGATCAGTCAATTATATTAGTGCTGAATCATTTTATTAGAGCCCAGTGGCGTAGGAAGATTATTTAAAATTAATTCGAACCATTTCGATTACGAAGAATATTGTGCTACTCGTGTTAATCATTTAATACATCTTCATCTGAACGATTCTTCTCAACTTATTCTCAAATTCTTCAAAAGCTGTATCCTATCCTTGATTATATATGGTTTACTATCCCCTTCGTTTATCGCCACGCATACTAATGCCGAAGAATTGTTCGTTCTTTACCTCAAGATTATTTCTTCAATGAAAAACCTATTGCTTGTATTAATTTCAGTAGAATTTCTTGAAGACAGTCTTTCTTAATTCTTCCGTCGTGGTTCAGGTTTTTAAAAACATAAGAAAACATTATAAAACATATTGTATTTCTTTAGGACTTTATTTATCTGAAATAGTCTATCTGCAATTGTGCAAAAAAAATAAAAACAACAATATTCGATGCTGTTGCGACGCGTGATGTTTATTCTCGCTCGCATCCAGTACCATATGCCGCGTGCGAATAAAACGCGTCATATTGATTAGTTAAATAATTATGAAGCATATCATGAATAACTATTTTTAGTTCTAAAATAATCCATTTAAAAAAAATGTCAAGATATTTATAAAGAATTCATCGATATATCGGGCTCAAATTAAGCTTTAAAATTCGTATAATATTATTTTAAAAAATCGAGCAGTTCTGAATCAATAAATATTAGATCAAGGTCATAATTAGCCATCTCTAGGCTTCTTATACATCCTTTACCACCATCTGGTCGAAGAATTCTTGCCAGACATGATTGAAAAATATCCTGTAAGGCTCAAAGATGGCAAAGTGATTTTTTCTAATTATATAAATGACTTAAAGCATTCATAATATAAATACTTTGGTTGTTGTAGTGATTTATATTGGTTTAGTAGCTCGAAAGAATTTTTAAATGAAGCCTGAATTTTAAAAAAAATGCATTAAGCTTTTAATTTGAACTGAAAAAATCAAGAGAGCTTTCAATAAATGAAAAAATAAGGGTCTATTCAGAAAAGCTTACCATTTTCAGTGTATCAGATATAAATAATTAAAATTTGTCTCAAATCTGAATTTTCACGTAGATCTCTAATCAATATCTATTACATTATTCACGTTTAAAATTAATTGTAAAATAAAGATGAAACACCACAAGGAGTTTATTTATTTTTTTTAATTCGATTTTCATTATTTTCTTAGAATCTCACATAATTTTATTAAAAAAAATGTATTTATTTCATCACCCTACGCCCATGATCCCTACGCATTGCTTGAACACATAGATTAGAACAGCTTTCATATAATTATATTGATCTAATAGTGCACCGCAGAGCAGGGTGGTTACTTATCATCATGAATAACTATTTATCAAAATTTATTCAACTCTAATACCATACACCTTAAAGCACCTGCCCTTACCTTGCATAACCGACAGCAAATCAGAGGTAATCAACAGAATCAAAAATAACAACAACAAAAAAAATGATTAAGCCCGTTCAAATTTGTCGGCACACATTTTTGTTCAACCCTTTTCGATACCACGCGGACGTTAATCGATGATTTGAATAATAAATCGCTCCGAGTAACATAAATTAGAATATTTTATTGATAATAAATCATCGTCAACATCCATCGAATAATTATTATAAAAAATAATATGATAAAAAATTGATTTAACATTTTCGACGATATCGTCCGAAATCGTTCGTAATATATTTCGGACGCGAAGGGTCATAAAATTATATGAAATCGTTTGTTATGGACACTTAACCCTTAAATGTCGGCGTGTGTCGAATGAAATTTTTATGACGAAACCTCAAAAAGAGACCACAGTGATGTTCTGGGAAAACTTCGTACCGACTAATTGTTACGAGCGTGATGAATCGCCGCATTGTACGCGAGAGCTTTCGTAGTGCAATAAAAAAATAAATATATTTAGGTCGTGCAATGACCCGGCTCGAAATCCCTCGAAAATCGTTCGATTTTTCGCGTATGCATTTTTTGAATAATTGCATTGTACGTGCACTGATTCTGTATTGTTCGGCGGGCAGCATTATATAAAACTAGCTCATTGATATCGAAATCCACTTTCTGATCTACGGTTTAAAAACAATAACAGACCAGAACAACAAAGTGCAACAAATGAATTGCAAAACATACAAGGTCCGAGTCCGCTAGCTTATAAGCGCATATGCATAATCGTTACCGGCAACCGCGATAATCCGATCGCAATAAATCCGGTTATTCTTGGGACGAAAATCCCAAACAATATGGAAAATTAAATAAATCATACTTTATCAGGTTATCAATTAATAATAATCAAACAAACTAGTACTGATTAGCTATCGTTTTTTAATTGATAAAAGAAATTAAAAGGTAGTTTATGACGTATGAAAATGTATAGGAAATCCCATAGGGTTCGAATGTGGGACCATTATTATTCGTTTTATTTTCAGGCGATTTAAAACTATTAAAATCAGTTTCCTCAATAGGTTATACCCTTTCGCTGCAGCTAAACCTCAATTCTCTGCTCAAATGGGCATCTCCCGCGTCGGAAAATGTCAGGAAATACCATTTTCGAGATCTAACGAATTTCTAGCCTTTGATTACATGCTTGGGAACGTAACTCTTCCCGGACAGTCGTCAATCAAAGATCTGGGAATTCTGTTCGACTATATATTTAGGTTAAATTCATATCTATACGAGGTATGTAATAGAGCTTCAAGAATGCTCATTTCATACATAGTACCTTAGTAATAAGGTTGCTATACGATACATTGGTTCGGAGTTTACTTGAATCAGGATCTATCGTCTGGGCACCATATGACGCTTTAAATATCCACAGGCTAAAGAAAATCCAAGAGAAATTCTAAAGATATTTCTACACGAGGGAATTTGAATTTTATCAGAGCTTAACTCTCGAGAAAATAAGGTCAATATACTTGGCAAAGCACTTCTTCAAGCTGTTAGTTGGCGCAGTACTTAACTCGCTTATACTGTGCGAGTTACCTTTATCAATAGTTTTTCCATAAAATTATTTATAATAATAAATAAATATTAGCTCTATATTGCTGATCGCATCTGAATCGATGCGATTTTAATTACAGCTTCTGGAGATATTTATTGATCTCTTTGTTTTATTTAAAGTCGAAATCTTGGTATAAACGTTATTTTGTATGATGTATCATCTCATTGTTAGCAAAAGTCATCCCTTTATTTTCTTGTCTTTAGGTGAGACCCTGATCTTTTAGAAAATCTATATAATACTGGTAAGGACATGTATCTTTCGGCTTTCCTTGGGCAAAAATTAAAAAAAAGAGGAGGTATAACGAATTTTCCTAATTTTATTAATTAATTAACGAAGATACCTAGCATTAGCATATTTTTTAATCTGAGCATTACAGAACATCATTGGTTTAATTAGATTTAACGCAGAAATAGCTTTAAGCGCTATTTATTCATTTCTAGATTGAAAATACTTAAGATTACCAGATGTTCTATAATCGATATAAACAGAATATCTCTGAACCGTTAAAGATGGAAAATGGATTTATTTAACATCGATTTTTATTCTATTTCAAACTACTAAGCACTAAAAACCAGTAATTCTGCAAATCCCAAATTTGCATTTTAAGTTAAAAAAATATCTAACTTAACATAATGTTGATTTTATTTTAAAATTTAAACACAAAGAAATCAATAATAGTTTAATTCTAATAAGCTTAACTAATTTGATTCTAATGGCAATATCGTTATACTTACCGCATTTTTGAACGCCGATGGGGTCTATTGAGGACCCCAAGTTCTTGATTTTTTTCGAATAACTCTTTTAATATAAATCCTACATATCACAAATTTTAGTTAAAGTCTGAAGAACAAATATTATAAATAATTATTGACCTTTATTGTCCGCAATTGCGATAAAAAAATAAAAACAAGAATATTCGCTTTTGTTGCCACAGGATATTGAATAGGAATTCATCAATATCTTGACTTGAAATGCTCGAGGTCTCTGAGAGACCCCCTTCGGACAAATCGATTGTTTTCGAGCGGCAAATAATTTTACAAACAATACAGAAATTATTTATGTTATATATTTTATATTATAATTTATTACTTGCCATACTAATTTAAGCTTTTCCATCTCCATTCAACACCTGGCGCATTTCGAAAATGTTTTTCTTTTTGGGTGTGCTTCATGGACTCAAAATGGATGATGGATCTTAGTTTAGTGAATATGGATAGTATGGTAGAACCGTCTAGTTTGATTCTTTAAATTTATCAAGGATAATTCTTACTTTGTAAGATCGTGTTCTATTCGATTGCTTTTAAATGTAGCTGTATTTTGTAACCATGAGATCCGAGTCGAGTAAACATTTCATCAAGTAGTCCTAATTAAGGCGATTAATTTTAATTTCTATTGTTTTGATACTTCAAAACCAAATTTCCCATCTACTATAATTAACATTTGATGGTAAACTTCGCTAATGGATTTAGGGGCATTGCTGGCGTTGCTCGTAAAATAGCAGCATACAATGTCTGATGTGTTCTTTGGCGGTATCAATTATAAAGATGTCATTCTTACCAATAAAATAAAATTTATTGCATAATAATATTGTTTAACAATGGATCTATACAAAAACACTTACAGTAATGTTTACTTTACCGTTACTGGACGTGGGACAAAATGCGCGAATTCTCTATTTTAATTTAAAAAATGTTTAAAAGAGGTAAATACATAATATCGATAGAAGGAAACTATTATTATTATACAGGATTGATTAAAAAATAATTATATTTTATATCATTTTCTTTATTCAAAAAAATACATTTATTTCAATGTTTTTTTTTTACAAATGATTACTTGCTGCTGGTGTACTTGGTGACGGCTTTAGTGCCCTCACTGACGGCGTGCTTAGCCAATTCTCCTGGCAGCAATAAACGCACTGCAGTTTGAATCTCCCTGGATGTTATGGTCGATCGCTTGTTGTAGTGAGCGAGACGCGAAGACTCGGCGGCGATGCGTTCGAAGATGTCGTTGACGAAGCTGTTCATGATGCTCATCGCCTTACTCGAGATTCCGGTGTCGGGGTGCACTTGTTTCAGCACCTTGTAGATGTAAATGGCGTAGCTCTCCTTCCGCTTGCGTTTGTTCTTCTTCTTGTCTCCCTTCGAGATGTTTTTTTGGGCTTTGCCAGATTTTTTGGCGGCCTTTCCGCTGGTTTTGGGCGGCATGATAGCGTCGTCAGATGTCGACACTTCGTCGATATCTAACCCTCGCGGAATATAACCGCCCGAATACTCTTTGCCCCCATTTAAGTTCGGCGTCGGCCGTGCGAACATCAAAGCTCCCCTCTTATTAAACCCCCTAGCCCAGCTGTCCGCGTATCGCACAACAAGTTTGAGTGACAAAAGTCTTTAAAAGCCCGGATAAAAATCATTATATTACATTGCGACCAAGACGACGCGCTGACTACGTCGTTTGAGCGTTAGTATCCTAATTTGATTCAAATTTCTACTATGTCCGGCCGCGGAAAAGGAGGCAAAGTCAAGGGAAAGGCAAAGTCCCGCTCAAGCAGAGCTGGATTGCAGTTTCCCGTCGGACGTATCCATAGACTTTTGCGCAAAGGCAACTATGCAGAGCGCGTCGGAGCCGGAGCTCCAGTCTACTTAGCCGCCGTGATGGAATACCTCGCCGCTGAAGTCCTCGAGTTGGCCGGTAACGCGGCTCGCGACAACAAAAAGACCAGGATCATCCCAAGACATCTGCAGCTGGCCATCCGCAATGACGAAGAACTCAACAAACTGCTCTCCGGCGTCACTATCGCGCAGGGAGGCGTCTTGCCCAACATCCAAGCCGTTCTCCTGCCTAAGAAGACCGAAAAGAAAACATAATTTAAATAAATGACATGGATTAAACAATATAACTGTATATTTTCATCCTGTAATAAATTTATTAATTCGTACTGCCTGTTTTATTTAACGCCCTTCTCATTGTTTTTTTTTTATAATTTTATCATCGATTGGAATTAAATCAGAGGCTCTTTGTTGCCTGGCGATTATATGCTTTTTATAAAATAAGCACGTAACTGTAAGAAACGAGTTTAATATTTTTAATTTAATGATTTGTTAAGGTACATAAAGCTTAAAGCTCGCTGAATAAAAATATAGATGTAAATATATTTCTGATATATGGTGTAGAATCGTTCTTAAAGATTTCGTTATTTATTTAATGATGGCATCGTTTTTTATCTTATTAATATTTATATTATATTTATATATTACGAAAAAAATAATATCCTTATAATACAGTAGTTATCAGCAGTTATATTACTTATTTCACTTTCAAAATGTATCTTTAATGATAAAATCGTATCTTTAATTATTCAAAATATCTTCCAACCCTTTTATGATCCACGAAGAATTTTTTTGCATTAGTAATAATCGTCTGAAGCCATTTTATATTTGAATTAATAAAATATTGGCTTTTTATTGTATGTTTTTATTTAATTTTACCCATTTTCAACTAATATTGGAATATTTATACAATCATTCATTTATTTCTTAATCTCTCGTATTAACTTTTGATTTAATAAATATCGAGCTATATTTAGATTGATTGAAAAAATATATTTAGGTAAATGAATATAAAAGTCCTGCTTTTAAAAAATAAAATATAATACTTGACTATTTATATTTACGAAAATCTGAAAAAAAAAGTTCCCTATATTTTTTTTCTAATAAAGCCGCGATTAAAAATAATTTGCATTACAAAAAATATATGTACATTTATTATAATATTTTGTTTATGCACATTTCCTCTGCGTACAGCTCTTTAATAATATATGAAGATGTTATTTTATCTTATCAAGAAATAAAAAAAAAATAATAATAAACTCCAATACATATATGTAGTATTTTTGGATTCGCTATTGGACGCCAATTTCAGGAGGTAAATTTCTAAATGGCTGAAACATTGAGTAAACTCTATCCTCTTAGAATTATGGATATTGTATTGGGAAATGGATTAGAGAATAAATTTGCAGTAGCTGTCGAATAATACTACAAAGGACCCTGGTTGACATATCAATTGTCTTAATTGATATGTCTGCACCATTAGATTTATTTTCAAATTAACTTGATGAATCGACTGAGTTTTATGTTCACAGTTGTTAGTGATTGCAAAATATGTTCACTCCGTTTCAGAGTTTCAAGAGTTTTTATTTTGTTCTCGTCTTAATATTACAACAAAGGCCACAGATATTTAAAAAAAAAAAAACTTTCTTTAAATTAGAAATTGTTTTAAAGATTAAAATTTGTGAGTGCTTTACAGATGAAGCATCAGCTATGTTAGGAAGAAAATCAAGTATTTAAACTTGTGAATTTTGTGAATTGAGGAAATCTTAATTCACAACTTTTCAAGCAGTTATGTTTTCCATACAAATGTTCGATGTCTTTTAGAAGGAAACCTACCTGAGCGAATATTTGAGCTTTTTTTTGATGTTCAAGAAAAGTTTTATTTCTCAGTCTGGCTAAATAACAAGGAAGGGATTATGCGCTGAATAAACTTAATTTTTAGTTGCAAGGAAGAAATATCATATATTTTACAGGTGCCTAGAAAGCTTTTATGGGAAAATTGGAAGAGAAAAGTAAGTTTAAACAATATTGCAATGTTTGAAACATTAGTATTGGAAAATAAATTTAGCCACTATGTTGCTAAACTCAGTTTCAGTTCACAATCCATATATATTATCGGTTGAAAAAGTTCTTGTTGATTGTCAAGACAATTTTTTTTAGATGAAAAATGATTCTGGAACAAGATATAAGTTCAATGAGAAATCAAGGACAGAATTTTGGTCCAATATGTGCGATTTCTACCCAAAAGTAGCAGAATGAGTTTGCGAATCAGGATTTTTAACTATGTTGCAATTTAAAACAAAATAATGAAATAGACCGGATGCTAAAAATGACATACGTTTTGCCCTTTCAAGCATTCTTCCTTGTATCCTCAAGTAGAGAGAAAACAATCACAGGTTTCTCATCGATTAAATTTATCTTCAGATAAAATATACTTATTAATTCTACTAAAATTTTTGTTCATTACAATATGCTTCTGTAATTTTAGTCTGTTGAGTAATCAGTTAGTAAAAAATATTTTAATAAATTTATGATATTATTGGGGGATTATAAATCTAAACATTGGTGAAAGGAGAAATGGAGGAAAACTATTGGGAAATAACTTGTGTTTCCTTCTAAATCGCCATTTTCTACATAACGATACATTATCATGGTCAAATTTCATGTTTCGTTAATATATAGTAATGGAAAAATGTTTGATGTATTAATTTCGTTCATTTATTAAAACACAATTAAAAAACTAGCTCTTAATTTTGTATGGGTCTAGTCTTCTATAGGGCGGATTTCTATAGTGTAGGCCCCATCTCGGATCTATAGGAGAGATTACTGTATATTATACCTTGCACTATTTACAAGTATACTTCTCAAATTATTTGCCTTAACAGATGGAGTAGATATGCTAAGTTAATATATTTCTGTATAATCATTTAATTAAATTTGTACAAAAATTAGTCAATAATTAAAAAAGATATGTCATAATTATAGAAAAGAGTAAAATTATACAGAAAAAACTTAATACGTTGTGTTATTTTCAGTCTGAAAGGAATAATATCAAATTTATGAAGTAATATATATTATTCTACTATGAGTATATACGATTGCTATATTATCACAGACTAGAAAAAAGCTCTAATATACACAGAGTCATCCGAAGGGTGTAACATCGATACCCCAAGCCTTTCAAGTCATATTGATGAATTCTTTATCAATATCTTATATTTTTTTTAAGGATTATTCTAAGAATAAAATGGATTCATGATTTTTTAATGATTCAATATGACGCGTAAATGACATGCACAATAGACGATGTCTCACCGTGGATTGAGTACACGTCGTCGACTGAGTTCTCACGCCACTAGTGCGTTTTACTCGGACTTGGCACACAGTACCGGATGCGAGTGAGAAAAACATTGCGCCCGTGGCAACAGATGCGAATATTGTTGTTTTTATTTTTTTTTCGCAATTGCAGACAATAAAGGTCAATGATTATTTAAAATATTTATTCATTAGACTTTCTATGATAAACACAAAAAGTGTGTGAGATGTAGGATTGATATTAAAAGTGTTATTCGAGAAAAATCAATCGGCTAGATTAAAATGGTAATCATATTAACTATTTAATCAATATTAGCTGTATATTATATTTTTTATAAATAAATTGTGTAATTTTCCGCCATTGACCGCAACTCTTTCTCTTATAGAAGGTAGCAGGAATTAAACAATATGGCATTGTCTTGCGAGCACATTTTTTCGATACACAATGCATTGGCTCGCCGTATGCACCGCTTCAGTCGGATGTTGTTGTTACCGAGATAACACATTTGACATGTCACGATGCATTTTTATATCGGCCGCTATTGATAATTTAATTTATTGTCAACCTTGAAAGCAAACACGGACCCCGGTGTGCCAATCGTCGCAGATTTTTGCAGTTGATTGACAATTTAAACACTCAATCACGCCTATGCATTAAAAAACCGGATAATCAAAATGTGGATTTTTTCGCGGTATTGTTATCTTCGATCTCCATGTGACATGACTACAGTTATGAGTCGAAATAAAAAAACAGTCAGGAACTGACCGCCCCCAATTCACGATATTCAAATAATAATAAAAAAAAATCTATCAATGATCGCTATTTTTGTACCTGTTTCAGATCCAATCCCATCTCGATGGATTGAATTACAATTTTTTTCCATCGACCATATCCCACGTCGTCGACGTGAAAGCTCACGCATGATACAACAATTAAATTCGTCACTCGTCAATCATCATGAGAAAATATCATCTTGATGAATCGTTGTTGTGTGCAGAGTATCCGAACAAAGATTAAGTTTTCTACCTGTAGAGAGCGGAACTGCTCTTTGTTGCAATTCGAGTTTGGCCGATTAATAAACGTGTTCAGGTGTCGTCAACTGTTTTCATATATTATTTATCATATGAATACATTTTTATGCATCCGGGATGACAATAAAAAATACGTTTGATGAATATATTAATGAATTAACATTTGCACACAATGAATGTGAGAAATGTTTTCGGTTTTATGACAAGACCCTTAACTTGGGCTCAAAATTTATTATGTTAATCTTTATTATAACGCAAAAACACAATAATATATTAGATTAAAAAATAATCAAAAAAAAGAGGACCATTCATTTTTGAGCCCAAATATTTTTTGTCTATTAATTAATTATTAATATTGTATTATAAATGATGACAAACTCTAAATTCTGGTGTTTCGTTATTTGCCGCAAAATTAATTATTTTTATTTAATATAAAAAAATCAACTTTTATAGGGGTTAAGCTAATAACTTTCTAAAAACTCTTCAAGACTTTCGTAAATAATTACGCACAAAAATGATTAAAGGACACTGAGAAGAGGGATTAAAGCAGAAATATAATAAACTATACGTTAAAACTTCAGCAATGATAAATAATGTATCTCTGAATTTTGCCTGAAAAAATATATTTATAATGTGTAAGTCGATTATTTATATATTAATGTAATACAAATAGTTAATATATAAATAAAAATATCATTGATTTTCCGTGGTGAAAGGCCTGGGCAAACTACGGCCCACGGGCCACATGCGGCCCGCCGCACAGTGGGCGAAATCATGAATAGTCCTGACAAAAATCTGTAACTTCTTTTCTATTTGAGATTGAATTTTAAAATTATATATAAATATAAATGAAGATATATTCTTTTATAATAAATCATAAAATATGAAAATATATTTCTAAATAATGCTTAAATTTTTTTATGTTATTCTATATATTTATTAATACTATCAATAAATTACCAGCGTCATGCAATAATTAAAAAAACAATATTTTAATATATTACATATACAAAAAATACATAATAATTCATAATATATGATTTTTTTTTAATATTCTGTAACTAATAAATTTAAAACTGCTTTATCAAAACTTTTGCTTGAATTGAACAATATTATACATAAACTTAATTGCTAACTATTTATATATTATTAAAAAATATGGAATATACTTTATCATGGTATATATTATATTAAAAAATCGTAAAGATATATTAAAAAAAATATGTCGCTCGCTTTTTTGTCACAGCATGATTAAAAATGGATTAATTCAAAAAGCTCATTA
This sequence comes from Philopotamus ludificatus, assembly GCA_022495035.1. Taxonomy (NCBI): domain Eukaryota; kingdom Metazoa; phylum Arthropoda; class Insecta; order Trichoptera; family Philopotamidae; genus Philopotamus; species Philopotamus ludificatus. The sequence continues at coordinate 35,076 of JAGXCT010034424.1, forward strand.
TAGTGGCTAGATTTTTTTTATTGCCTTTAATAATTAATATATTTTCTATTTATTGGTTTAATTATAACAGTCAATATTTTATTTAATTATCGATCTTTTACCCAATTATTTTTCTTCATGAAAATCATGATTCTCCCGACTGTGCACCGCGAGCTCTTCCTGACACCGAATCTCTAATAGCTTTACTATTTTTTTACTTTTTCTGCCTATTGCCTTCTCTTGAAATAAAATGAAATGAAAAGATGTATATTAATTAATCGGCTTAACAAGAAAAAGCATAATTTATTTATTGAAAGTTGCGGAACAGTTTAATTCGTCTCATTAATTTATTATAAATGAGAAAATATGTCTTTTTAATGTTGTTATTTTGTCATAAATAATGTAATCCAGAAAAATATTTCCTTCAGCTAAAGAAAATGCTCTAAAAGCATGGATCAATTTGAGGATGATAGGTATAATGTGTCTTGTTTATCAAATGTTCTGTGTATTTTTCCATGTAACATTCTTACATACTATAATTATATCCCCAAGTGTCATAAATATCAGTCGGGATTCACCGTTCTTTGACTGCAACGAAGCGACAAAATTAAATCGACAACAAGACCAGTTTGTCCTCGTCACGGAAGAGGCTGAGACTGTTAGACAATGAACTTCTAAATAATATATGCTCGCATTAGGAGCGCCATATTTGGCGTCGGGAGCGCGTCGTTAGTGTCGCCCGGTGGCCCTCGGGTCGCTACAATTGCGCACATTCACACGCACCTCTGCATTTACCTGCTGTTATGAACCTGTTGTCGAGCCCGCTAGATGTGTACAAATTAAACAATGGACCCGGCAAGGGCTCATGGGAAAACCCTGCGAGATGAGGCGGCCCTTTGTGTCCTCGGTTACCGGTCACCATCCATCCATCCGCGGCGGCCCTCTGTGAGAACTCGCGGGGCTCGCTGCACCTAAACAATCAATCGGTTTATTATTATCGATTGGTGTTTGATTATCCGAATATTAATAGACGGTTGTAAAAATATTTTTGATTGTTTCTCGTTTGTTTCTGTGTCGCCACAGCCGCCGTCTGGCGGTTCGTACATGCACACAATTATTACCCGTTTTGTAAGTGTTTAAATCTCACTGTCAGATAAAACCAATCTGTCTGCTCTGTCTATAACTTACTGTTTACAATGTACGGCTCTCCACCACGGCTCTGCGCCAGATTTATATACAACAGGGGTGGTCAATTTGTCGAGAGACGTCGACCGGCCGCTCGGGTACGAGCTGTACACGCTTTATTTAGAAAATAGTTCAAATTACATGTGATTAATGCTTTCGCGATATTGCATAAGTAATTTGTTCGTATCGCATTTCGAATTTTGAAGAAAATAATAATGTTCACAATACTAGCTACTGTTGCCGTAGTTTTGCACAATATACTAAAAATTAATAATACGACAGGATATTTAAAATAAAATTCAAAATTTATGAATGCTTTTATTATCAAATTTCATTGAACAAAAAAATTCAAGTTAAATTAGCCGCGACGATAAGTTTTTTCTCGAATAACTCTTTTAATATAAATCCTACATATCACAGACTTTTTATATTTGTCTAAAAAGGTATAAAGAATAAATCATATAAAAAATCGTTGTCCTTTATTGTCTGCAATTGAGAAAAGAAAATAAAAACAACAATATTCGCAGCTGTTGACACGCACGCGATGCTTTTTTCTCCCTCGCATCCGGTACCATATTCCGAGTGCGAGTGAAACGTGCGATTGCTACATGCAGCGAGAGCTTTGTCATATTAATTAGTTAAAATATTGACCAAATTATGGAGCAGATCATAAATAATATTTTTTATTCTCTATTTTAATTTTTATTCAATATAATGATGAAAAATTCATCAATACCTTGATTTGAATTGTATCTAAAATACCCCCTTCGGACGACACGATTTTTTTCAGGCTGCCGTGACAGATGGGTTAAAAATAATAAGAAAATTTGACGCAGAATGCGTTTATGATATTTATTATTCGACAAAAATTGGCGACATTTCATTATTAAATGTCTTATAAACACAATAAACCCCCCCATAGCGCTCCCTTCTATAGATCAGGTTTTTTCTATATTATTCGTATATCGTATTCGTATATCGTATCGTATTCGTATATCGTATTCGTATATCGTATATTCGTATATCGCTATCAACGATTTGGAAAAACAGGGGGATACCAAAAAAGACAAAAAAACGTTTAGTACAAAGTCTGGTATTCTCAATTTTTATTTACG
>JAGXCT010034425.1:0-50266 GCA_022495035.1 Philopotamus ludificatus
CTTTTAATATTCCGCAGCACCCTCAAATATTTTATCCACAAGCCACCACTGTGATTTTATTTATTAGAATTCTATTAACATTCTTAAACACTTACATTATTATGGTATACGTCCAATATTGTTGTTCTAAATAATTTTAGACTGTAGAGAGCTTTGGTCTTTTTTTTTAAAATGGCCTATTTGCACACCACTGGAATAGGTGTTGTCTCCCCTCCCCTTCTGTCTGAATTATTTCCATGCAGAGTTGGAGGTCTATAAATCGTAAATAATTAGACAGTGCTCTACAAAATTAAGGAAGTGGGGAACGTTGGCCTGTAAGCGCGTCGCGGCATGCAATGTCTTGGAAGCTCTTAAGCGACGGTTACAGCCATTTTCCCTTTTTTACGTTGTTTTATTTTTATGCATTTATTTATTGGATAACACGTCCAGGGCTGTGGCAAGTGTTTACCCTGGCCGTGTCAATATTTACCGCTATCTGGCCCCGGATCAAAACACAATATTTTCATTCATCCGCGGATTTTCCGGCTCACGTCAATGTTTACCCCCGGCGCAAAGTATCCCCGTGTGTCGTCGGTGTCCGAATGAATCATAATATTTTTCTGAATCTGCATACATTTTGCAAACGGAAAGTTTATTATTTTTACAACGGCCCATGCTATTACCATATTGCGATTTTGGCAAAAAAAATAAATATACGTGTACATCGCCCCACATCGGAATAAACGTTTATTTATGTTCATTGAACCATTAGTTGCAGATTTTTTTCTGAGAAAGAAAAAATATATTTTATCTGTATTGTTTATGATTGCCAGTGATTTGTTTCGTAATCCTCCGGCAACAACGCCAATCAGACAGGACGTCTCGCGCCCAGTGAAGAATTCCCCAAGATAAATAATGCCTAGTAATAAAGTGGGGGCGAATGAGATACGGCGAGTTTACTAAAATCGGGATAATCGCGCAATTAGCAGGTGTAAGTTAAAACAGGGCCCCCGGTCGGTTATTTGCGCCATCCATTAGCGGGGCCGGCCAGGTGGGGGATGTCCCGGGGGTGCGAGGTGCGAATACACCGCGTGCCAGACTGACACCCAAGACAGATGTAAGTCTCGCGAAACGGCAGCGAAAATATTTAATTAAATCCAAAGGAGTGCGGCCCGCCATCAAACAGGGGGCCCGCGTTTGAGCGGCCCTGGCCGAGGTGGCCAACCGGCTACAGGTTTCCATATTAAAATTCTACTCAATATGTACCTATTTTAATAATTAAAATACTACTATAAGCATATTAAAACATTTGTTTAATTAAACTCTGTATAAATAATATTTAAAAAAAAAATATTACGATGGATGGATGAAAAATCGAAAATATTCCGAATAAGCGCTATTCACTTATATAAAGATTCTGAATATGGAAGAAAAATAAGTCTCTCACTCTAATATTCCCCCAGTGCCACACTTTGTGAGCCCCAAGGTTTTACATTAAACCTAGCCTGGGGGCCGCATGGTTTTCAAGAAATTTGCAAAATATTAGACAAAATAAAACCTTTAGAAGAAACCCCATAACTTTAAAATGTATCAATCTGTGGTCAAATAGTAGAATTACATTGTGCATGGCATGTTTTTTCTGATGACGAAGTGGGGGTATGGCTCTTACGCCAAAAGGCGTGAACGGCTCATAAAGTGTTAATACTATTTCGGTTGGATTGAAGTTTATATTAATTGTTTATAATTATTTAATCAGCGAAGAGCGTCAAAATGCTTACATCATTTATTTTATAAAACGTGCTGAAGTACTGGGTTTCTTCCTATTACACACACCTTTGCTCAGTGTTAAAAAAAAAAAATTCATAGTTCGCGTGGGACACCTATCCGACTACTAGCTAAGCTCAGTTACGGTTAACTTACATTATCAAAATATTATGCATGTCACCTACAAGCCATAACATTGTTTAGATGATAGAAGCAATCAGATATCCATATTCGCTAATCGGCCGGATCTTCGTTGAAGAATATCTATATCTAGGATCTCTATTTATGAGTAACAGAAATTATGAGCCAGAAATAAAAAGGCAAATTAGGATGGCAAAAAATAGAAAAGCTTTCGACAAATTTAGAAAAACAACGATTGTTTAGTGAAAAGTTTGGAATTTTCCATGAAGGTAAATATCATTAAAAAAAATTGACGCCTTTGAAAAATGGTAATGGTAACCTCTGCTGAGAATACTCTCGACCGCTTTATCCACAAATGTATGTCTCTTGAAATAAATTAGGACCAAAAAAGATGACAGACTCTCCTCAAAAACTTGGCCTCAAAAAAATTCTTTGATACTTTAGACATATCACTAGAAGAAACAATAGCTTGGAGAAGCTTGTCGTAATTAGTAACGTACAAGGATGCAGGAACATCTGCTGGATCTATTAAAAGAATATCGGCAAGACTCTACAGTGTATGGCATGTACACGATCTAGGAGTGCCATAGTCAAGGAGATGCTGGTCAAGAAATCCTTCAGAGATTCTGTCTTTATATATTCGATGTTGGTCAAATGTCATCCATTGATGATTATTTTTTATTATCAGAAAGAAGTTTCATGAGGCTATATCTGGCGAATACAAAGACTGAACTATAAGAATCATGTTTTTGAAATTAAAAAAAACTTTCTACGATTTATTTTTTTAACTTTTTCCACAAATAAAAAATCTTTTAACACGAAATTTAATTTATAGCACTTCGGTGATTTTTTGTTGTTAATGTTGAAAATAAGTTTATCTTCTAATACGAGATAACACATCTTATTTTCTCTTTAAATATTTGGAATATTATTAGTGCACTTTGAATCAGGTTCTAAATTTCAGTATTAAGAGATTATCCTCTTGGAATTAAGAAAAGGAAGATTAAAACTCGTTTTTCATATATGCAATCATTAATATATATATACAATAGTTATTATATTAATACATTATAATATTTTATATGAAAGATTAGAGTGATTTTTATAAGCCGCTATTTATTTTTTTTCACCATTTACTTATTTTAACACAATTATTACTCAAAGAATCAACAATTTCATAATTAAATCAGAATTAAATGAAAAAATATATTTTCTAGAGATCTTAAAAAATAATATGCGTAAAAATCAAGATGCTCTTCGATTAGATGACAGTGACAAGCTGAAAAAAATTAAATCAACGGGCATAATGATCATTTTAGCTAGGAAATTATCACAATTTTAGAGAGATTACTATTAATACCAGCAGAAAAATAAATACATCCATTGATATAAATTAATAAGACCTTTAAATTCGATTTATTTATGAATTAGTTCCTCACTACTAAATATTTTTATTTATCGTCAAGTTTCTGAACTAACACATAACTAATGATGCCTATACAATTTGAGCGTATTAATATTAATTTTCACTAATTAATTTGCGGAACTCGAGTGTCAAAGGTTGGCCGCCGACGCCTCACGTGCCCCTCGAGTACGGGGCACTAACCAGGTGCAAAGATATATTGAATTAGTCGGATGTTAATATCGCGTATAATCATTAAAGCCATACATTACTCAGCCCTGTACGCAATCTTGTTGTTACGTCTAATTTATTATTCTTTCCATTTGTACAAGATTGATTTACAAGCAGAGCCAGACGATCGTATCGAGTACAAGACTGGAGGGGGTTAATACATTTTTGAAAAGCATCGGCATTGATTTCGCGAGGTTTAGTATATTTTTTGTTGCTTCTTCAGCGTCTCGTGCGTTGATAATGAGCAGGTATCTCCAGTACAAGCGAAAGCTCTTTCCGAGAGCTTACACCGAGCACCGGCGGCCACGTAGTGTGGCATAGTGTGTAGTGTAGTCTGTACACTAAAGCCAGTGGCTTCTGAGTTTAATACCAGCACTAACCTGCGATATAAACGGACCGCAAACTTAATGTCTGTCCGTATATTAAATTTTCCTTAATCCTCACGACGCTGTGTATATCGACACTCTCGAAGATCGCTTTATTATTGCCTATTTTATGCCAGAAAATTAAATGACGGTATTGATAAAATATATATAGCCATCACTCGATTTCCACGAGGCAGATTTTACACTGCTATTTAAATTTTATTATAAAAAATAATGAAAACAAGAACTCAATTAAAATATTTTTTCATATTATATCATAGATGCGATATTTTTAACAAAGAACTAAATTTTAACAATAAACTAAATTTTCTTTTATATACGATATATAAATGGGGTTGAGAATGTGTTGTAAAGAATGTATATAATGTTAAAGGATTAAATTCTAACTCTATCCCATATCTAATACAGCTATACTAAGTGCATTGTTTATGCTATAAAAATGTATCCACTTAAGTAATGGTTTAAAATTATTTTTTTAAAAAAATATATCAAAAACCTTTTATAAAATATATTTATGATTCAATACCTCATTCCAGAAGCTTGATCATAACGATGATATGAGGCTAAAACCTTTGTTAGCTTTTTAATGCCATTTTACACCGCTTTTATGAACGACCCTCGAATTCTTGATCGGAAAATTTTGAATAATGTCCTCAACATTCATTAACAAAAGATTATTTTTCATTGATATCCATCATCATCATCATCATCATAGGCGCAACAGCCCTATTGTAGAACCCCGTCCTCATCCAACACCCTCTTCCATTTTATCCGGTCTGCCACCACGTCGCTCCATCTTCCGGTAAGTTTCAATGATGCAGTGACACCCTGTATAGAATCCAACCACCTCAACCTTAGTCTTCTTTTTTCCGGGAACAGAAACCTTGACATCGGCCCACCGGAGTCTGACTTCTCTAACGACAGATGTGGACGGTATATCCTTAAATAGTCGGTACAGCTCCTCATTGCTCTGGATACGCTATTTGCCATCGTCGAATACGACAAATATTCGTCTCAGAATCAGGTTGTTGCTCATCTTGATTTGCATCCGTGGATGCTGTTCAAGTCCAAAGTAACACCGGTTTGCCAGTATGGTTCTTCTTAATACTTCCAAATTGGTTTCATTGTTATTTGTAATAAGTGAGCCGAGATATGTGAGTTCTTAAACGGAGCAATACTCTTCGACTCTCAGGGGTTCAATGATTCATCTTTAGCATATGTGCATTTTTTTCTTGGTCTTGTTGATTCATTGAGGACTAAGAGGACTATCTAATACATCTATAGAGCTCAAAATATCCATCTTTATACTATATATTAAAAGCATCCGATTTTCTTATATATTCCACCATGATTCTAGACACGATAGCAAAAGAAAAGAAAACTGGTAATTTTTCAAGACGTATCTTTATATTATATATTTATATTTTTCTTGACCGATCCTATCTTTGAGCTCTCATGCTTTATTCGGCGAGATTAGTCAGCCATTTTTGGGTAGCTAAAAGAAAGTGGTAAAAGTGCTAAGTAGTGGTAAAAAAATGAAAGATTTGATTGGTTGTAAAGTTATTATTTTTTTCGTAATAATTTTAGATATAATTTTTATCCTCTTTTGAAATAGTAGAGTTTAGTTTATTTTAACTTGTTTAAATTGTTAACCGTTTAAAAAATGACAGATTCAACTTGGCGAATTGACTTTCAAGGTCGTTTATTTTTGCTGTAAGCAGTGCTGTAAAAACACTCGTCTTCAATGCACGAGGGATGGTTTTTTTATTTCAAGCTCTAAGCGGATTCTAAATTGTGTATATTTAAAAGATTATGCATTAATTGTTTGGCCAGATTTAAAAGCTTCCAGATGAATTGATCAAGATCCTTGCAGTCCTAACACACAGAAAAATGAGTTTATTTTTGTAAGTTAAATCTTCCATACCCATTTATTTTAGCATACTTGATTGAAGTAAAGCATCCATTTTTCATCTGCAATGGTCTTGTAAAAGAGCTGTTTCGGATTCCAATCTCTTCCATAGGCTGTCTATTTTCCCTGCTTCTAAACTTTCTGATTTTCAAGATCCTCTTGAACTCTCGGCCATGAGTATCTGAGATTATTTGCAATTTTTTAAATACATAAAGTTAGAATATTTCGATTTCGACTGTCAGAATGGCATTAATTTTGCACTTCCAAGGATATTTTTTCGATGAAAATTTCTTAATACATTTGTGAACATCCATATAATCACCCAGGAAACCTTTAATATAAAAATGATAAAGCTTTTTAATAAACTCTTTGGTCGGTAAAAACTGATATATTATTCATTTAATTGTTAAATTCGAATTCTTCATATTACAATTTAATCTTGGCAAGTATAGTGATTAAAATAACATAAAGTTTGACCTTGAATTACGGCAATTGAAGCTCAATTAATCCCTAAAAATGGTCACCGAATAAAACATCATATTTGTTGTGTCATAGTGTTTATATTCTTTTTAATTAATAATTAATAATAAATTATCTTTATTTTAATTATTATTTGGCAGAATACAGGATTAAAAGAGCTTTACATCGGTACGTAATAAATTTAAAATTTTCCTCCATATTCCATGTTTAATTAAGCATTGATAAAAGCCGACTCCACCTTTCGAAAGCGGTCAGTTATAGGTTTATTATCGTGAATAACTAACGAACAAAACACACTCCCTGATAAGTGTGGTCCCTGACTGACCCACCTCCCATCTCGCCCAGCCACCCCGTCCCTCGTTGCCTCTTGGATGCCAGATGCTTCTGAATAGAATCAAAGCCCATTTAGGTGTAGGGCCCGCCGGCAACTTGCTTACTACCAATTAGACCTGAGTGTCTATCTCTTTCCTCTTCCTCTATCTGCGACATGACTCGACTCCTTTATGTCGGAGGCCCACCGGTAGCTGCAATGCCAAATCAAAGACCCGTGCGACAGAAGGGTTTTGCTTTTGGAGATCGGACGATAAAGGCAACGGAGCAAGATAATTACAATATTTATTTTAATTTAATTAATTTGCGAAAACACAGTTTGACGATCGCTGGAGTAGCAGCAAAAAAAGGCTGTCGTCCCTTGCAGTTATTTGTGTATAATATTTATCACTGTTATCTTGAGCAATTGGGCCGATCCAATAATTTTGGGGCACGCCGGTATTAATCGTCGGGGTCGTTATCGCCGACCCGGACAGATATGCCGGAATCTGCAAAATTAAAGAAGAAAAAAGTGTCCCCAGCCTCGCAGTTATGGCGAAATCGGTTTTGATTCAATTACCCGACACATAAATTTGCAAAGGTTTTTGTTCCTCAACGTTTGCTCTGCCTGGGGGCTGATATAAGTGTCCCGCTAAACAAGGGAAAAGATAAATCGCACCGCAGTGGCGTAGAGTGGCGACATTCATGTCCTGGCCGAGTGTCAACATTAAAATTTGCAATTTAAATTTATATCACTGCACCTGGAAATATTATAATACTTAATTATAAAATTATTTTAAAATTCATACGCTTGTCTATTTATTAACAAAAATTAACTCAAATGAATTCATAAATAATCTCCATTTGATATTTGATGAAAAACTTCTAAAATTCTTAAGAGTCATATAATTTTTAATCAATAGTGGATAATTCATTACCACTTTCAGAGATTTCATAAATTTCTCCTCTGGAAATTAATCCACAGTAGCCCAAAAATATAAATAAATACGTCATGAAACTTCTATCCATCTATCAAACTCAACAAATCATCCGATTTTTTGTAGAAATTCTAGCGGAATCTATCGGAGGTTTGCTGTAATATTTTCTATTAATTGCTATCGATTACTACGTAAACATCAAAATAAAACAATTTATTTCAACAGTTGGAGAATCTTTGACGCAATATTAACGGAGGCGGAGCCAAATTTATACCAGAACGAATTGAATTCTTGCTCTAGTAAAATATGACAAATAAATTCAATAATTTGTGTTCCTATTGTTATTCAGAGAAATTTAGCGAATGTTATAATTAATATTTAATCAGAAGAATATAATATTAAAAACAGGAAACAGAACACGTAAATGATCCATATAATTATGCACACATAATTAGTGGCGGCTCATGGGTAAAATATTTGGGGGTGCTACTGAAGATTAAAAATTAAAAAAAGTATATTTTAAAAGTGACTCAGTGTGGACGGCCCAGGACTGCTCCGAGTCGTAGCGCGACACATCGCTTAGCGACTAAAACCCCCCTCCCACCGCGCTGCCGCCCCGCATCCATCCAATACACGACATAGCGCTGACGAACAGACATAGCTGAAGTCAATTGAGGGACATAATTAATATTTGATGATATTTTAATCAATTGAAATAAATTAATTTTATTATATATTCACGCGTCGTCACTGCTATCTGCTATCACATTGAGGGACTAACGCTCAGTACAAATTACGATCATGCGTGGCCGGAATTTAATATTGAAAACATAATTTTGCCCAAGAAACCGTTAATGGTGCAGAAATATTTCCAGGTGCAAGATGAATCTTTTCGCCATTATGCTCCCATGAATACCGTTCAAACTTTCCTACGGAATTTCCCATCGAAACTCTTGGATATTCTTGGCAAATCAGACTCGGACATGGCAAATAAATATTATTATTTTGCACAACGCCTGCAAATAAATATAATTGAATTCATTTGAATTTAATAAACGAAATCCTGCAAGGGCTTGCACAGTTGATGCGTTTTAATTAAATTTTCTGAACAAATCCAGAGAACGGGACGGGAACCGCAGCGCGGGTATTCTCTCATTGTACAGCTTCATTACTACGTTGTTTATTTTAAAATTTACTATAAATATTATAGCAAATTTGCATATTTTAGTTTTTAGGTATATGGCAGGGAGAGGGGGTCCATTTCAAAAATCAGTAGTTGCCATGTAACCGCTGCACTATCGCATGTAAATTTATGCCAAAATAAGCCCAGAGTTCATAAATTAGTATTCAAACTCAAACATTTCAACTTTATATCTGCGTTTCCCAACACGGGAGCCGCAACGGTAATACCCGGCTTTATAACCTGTATAGTCTTGAGGAGGGGTATCCCGGGACATCTGTAAAAGTTTCCAAGTCCCCGAGACACATTCCGCGTAACTGCTTGAGCTCTTCCACATATTTATTTACAACTTGGCGATATGAGCCCTTGTCGAGATATACTTGTTCCCTTCTGGTACAAATGTCACAGTGATTCGGGTAATTTAGGCGGCTTATACATTCAAGACAAATTGATAGTAATTATCACTTAATTTTGTTTTAAAAAAATCAATACACTTGAATGTCTTTGTTGAAATTATGATATATTGAGAATGTAATAATTATTTTTGGATTTAACGAGTTTCTTAATTTTTTTGCTTTATTATATCAATTTATTTTAAAGAAATCAAGACTATAAAAAAATAAGCCAAATGAATGCTTTCTAAATTGTATACCACGGTCAAAAAATTAAAATCCGTGAATTACAATAACTATTATTATTTACTAATAACAATTAATTATTAGGTTAATGCAAATGTCGGAAGTTTTTATATCTCGATAACGAAATATTTTTTTCTACAAACTAATCAATAAAATCTATTTTAAAAAAAATCTAGTATAGAGTAATGCTCCGCAACCTTTTATCTAGAGACGCTCCTTTTTTAAGAGACAAAGATTATTATATAATAATATGAGATTTATCTGATAGCCAAAAGATGATATTTTCAATTTCATATTTAGAATATCTATTGTTTTGTATACATTACAAAGATCTTATTAAATAACATTAGATAACAGCTGTATAACAAAATAATTTGCTAAAGACACATAAACGAGACTTGACTCATCGTAGACTGAGCTCTCGTCGCTGACTGAGCTCTCGCAGGACGTGTCACTCGTATGTTTCACTCGCACTTAGCACGTCGTACCGGATGCGAACACAAAAAAACATCGCGCCCGTGACAAATGAAGCGAATATTATGGTTTTTATTTAACCCTAATTTTTTGCGCAATTGCAGGCAATAAAGGACAATGAGTATTTTTAATATTTTTTTTTAAACATTTTTATATAAATGCAAAAGGTTTGCATCAATGAATTTTAAAAAAAAATATTTATACTACTTAGGAGTATTATAAAATAATAAATATAATATTATATAATACTCCTAAGTAGTATAAATATTTTTTTTTAAAATTCATTGATGGATAATTTATTAATATCCTGACTTGAAATACTTGGGGTCTCTGAAAGACCCCATTCGGATAACGCATTTCCTTTAGAGTTGTCGAGACAGATGGGTTAAATAAATAGAATAAATTTTCAGATAACCAAAAGTCAAAAAACCGTTTCAATTTAAATAAAACATTATCTAAAAAAAAATAACCTTTAGTTAAGATCTTTTATTACAATTTAAATCTTTAAAATTATTTAGTGGTATTTAATTTAACGTATGATATTTAATCGAGATACGAAAAGATTGCTTTCCAGCGTCGATATATTTTTTTTTAGAAGTATAGAGTAGTTTATACATTTTTGTGTCAGACTTAATAACTTTTACGAAAAAGGTAGTTAATCGGATTTTAAAATTATTAAATCATGATACGCAGTTTTTATAGCTAAATCCAAAAATACTCGAGTCTTTCGAATGAATAAGATTGTAAGTGATGGTGAAGATTAATGATCTATAATATCTAAGTATTTTAAATAAAAACCTCAACGTAAATGTTTTATATCGTTTATTGCTTTTTTGGCACACACTAATTTTATATGGACTTCAAATCTTGTATTACGCGGATTTGTATTACACGACGTTTTCGTAGAACCATATGACTGGGCTATGCGAAATTTGAATGTACTCAATTATCAAATATTTTCTTAAGGAATCCATGCTATTTTACAATTGCATAATGCTTTATTATTCCAGCATGCATCGACTACTTTAATCGGACTATCCCCGCACCTCCCCCACCCGCCCCTCTACCCGACGAAGGCATGCGATGCCAACAGAGCATGCAGCTCTCAGTTTAATTTGGCCAGTTGCAAATGTTAGCGAACTCATAATGTCTAGGGGCCACCTCCGAAGCACGAAACGCTCATTTCATCTCTATTTAAAGGGCCAACACAGCATCATCATCTTTTACGACTTTCCTTATAAAATATTCATTTCGGTAATCCGTCGTCTTGCACACGTCTTCATCACACGGGGTGTGCCTTAAGTTTCCATCTGAAATTTAAATTTGCCATCCCAGCTTTAAAATTAACCTTAACTTGTGTTGCCCGCACACATTCAAGCCCTCAAAATTTCCCCCACCCTTCGTCACGTGGTGGTGACGGGGGTGGGGAGTGGGTGGTTAGGTAAAGCGACAAATCCACGTGCCCGTAGGACGGCGTGATGAATTATAAAATAAACTTGTCCCCGTACCAACAATTAACATAAAAGTTACACGGCCCTGGCAACTACTCGGTGCTACCGACAGCTTAACTATCTTGACATTCTATAGCAGGTGAGGGAAAACTAGGGACAGCGATCCCCCGCGAGATCCATGTATGCAAATAAAATGATTTCGCCAGTAAACGAAAAAAAGAGATTCCTGAATTTGTATTTATAGCAGTTACAAAATAATCTTAATAAATATTTTAAAATAATTTCAATCATTTTAAGGATTTTTCTGTATTTATAGTGGCGGCCAGTGGTTAAATATTTGGGGTGCTGCGGAATATTAAAAACTAAAAAATGGATAATAAAAAATATAAGGTGAGGAACAAATGATAATAACAAAAACCAAAGTATACAGTAAGTCCGCCTGTGAGTGTGGCTGCACCGTGTCGCAGTGCGATACAGCGCTTAACGGCGAGACCCCCTCCCGCACTCCGCTACCTAACCGCATCCGTCCAATACGCGACGCTGGCATGCTGGCAGCGCTCTTGTAACACCTCGCGGAATAACAGGAGTTCAACACGGTGTTTAAGCAATTCGTTTAAATATAAGATTAAGCGAAAAGTAATAATATATTTTTTTAAATTTATTTTATAAAGCGCTCTACAATTATTACTAAGTAAGATGATTTCCATCGTTCTCTAAAAAATTTCTCCGCAGTTCAGGGGATTTTTCTATTACTATATTGTAAAATTGTTGAGTTTATTTATCAAAAAATAATCCAATCTATTCTCTATTATGAATTTAGAGCGGCATCATTTGTTTTAGGGGTTTTACTGAACTTAGTTTATTTTTTAATTTTATATTACCGCTTTTAATTTTTTTTAACGATCTATGACATTTTTGAAGTTTTAAAACGCCTCCATAAGGTAGTTTATTTTGGCTTCAATCCCTGATCGAATAAATATAGCAAGTAAAATTGTAGATGTCAAGACCTCAATCTCAGGTCTTGACATTTTTGACAAGGATAAGAATAATTAAAACTTTAATACCACTAATATGGTCTTAAAATGATGAATTTTCTCGACGACAGTCGGTGACAAACTGATGTTAAAACGACATAACATAAAAATTGTCATACTTTTCCGTTTACTTTATAAAAATAAAAACAGTATATCGTCGTTTTGCTATCAGATCGTTAATAAATATTATTTATTCTGTGATTGCGTTTAGATGTTTTTTTTTTATTTTTTTTGAATTTCTGAAAAAAATAGATATCATTTATTGGTAGCGTACGGTGGTATTGATTTTGGGTGTGCTGAATATGGAAAAACCATTGGAAAAACCATTAAATAAATACCAGTGGTATTTATTTAATAAATAAAATATGATCTTCTGATTTACATATATATTTTCAGAAGACTGTCATCCCTTCTAAAGTGCAGAGATATGAATCACGCTTTAGAAAATTTGGGGTAAATTATTTTTATAGTATTTTGTATGTAAATTGTACGAAATCAATACGTCCAACATTTTTCTATTCACATATTTAAAGTGATTTTGTTATATTTTGTTGTCAATCAAAGGGAATTGATCTTTTTTTTACTCGCCAATGTATTATATATTTACGAAATATGAAATTTGACCTTAAAAGTTGAGCACGGCGATCTAGAACAGGAAGCGCTATAGGAGGGTTGACTGTATTATTTTTTAGCGTTATAAAGCTGTGTTTTTTTATCAGTTTTTATATATTTCAATCATTCATGCATTCTTACGTACACTTGTAATAAATTTTCTTTGGATAGCAACTAAAACTATTTTTAATTTTAGCCTTATTACATTATTTTTAATGCATGTAGTTTTAAGCTTGTTTGTATTAAATTAAAAAAGATCACGGTGAAAGTTTTGCAGAGCAAGAAAATACCCACTTCAGACAGTGAATTCTTAATAACGTCTTAATCTTACGAGCATACAAAATTCTGTCCTGTTTATAATATCAAAATAATATGACAAATGCTACCTGTCAACAAATATATCCATTGCTTAGTGTTGCCGAAGAGATTTAATGCCCGACGCCCTCGAGCTAACACAACGACGTTTGTTCATAAAGCACCGGGATTCCAAATTTTAAATTACACACGGCGAGAATTGTAAATACTCGGGCACAAACTACCGCCCAACTCGTTTATTAGCGAATACTTTAATGACACTTGGCGAAGAATATCATTTTTGACGGGCGCGAAAATTTTTGCGAGAGGGTCACGCCACGGGTTAGCGTATTAATTTATTTATGTGATTTTCAGCGCGGCTAGTGCGGCGAGGGCGATCCGCTGAAAAGTTTCAGCGCGGCATCAAAGTTGAAATACTTGATAAAAATTAATTCAAAGACCCACTTTTCATTAGGCTCTCCCAAACTTCTTTTACTACTTGAAGAATATGAAGCCTGGCTGATGCGCCGTTTTAATATCAGCATTCCGGAGCCGGAGCGGGAAAACTTGAGCAACTTTGACGGCCGTGTAATATAGAGCCGAATGACTAGTGCCATCAAAACAGTTTAATTTTGCATTTTTACATCCTCCAACTAGTCTGTGCAAATTTATATGTAGAATAATATTCAATTAAAAAAATAAATCCTTCTCAAATTATCTGAAATATTATATAGATATATATATAATTAAATCTCTATATCATATTTAATATATCTAAATTTTATTTTGTCCTATATATCTATCCCTCGATTTATATGTTTTTTACGACAACAACAAAAAAAACAATTTACAGCATATTTCTAAATAAAATATAAATCCAATTGAAACATGTCAAAATATCAATATAAGTTTTATTAAATATTTTAATGGATTGGTTTCGATTTATACGGTGATTTGATATAACTTATCAACTTATAACTTATAAAACAAGGGCTGAATGTTTTTATTGCAATTACATTTAAACTAAGCAAAAATAAAATTGGACCTAACTACAGGCAGATAAATTGATGAAGTGATCTTCAATACGAAAGCAACATCGAAAATAAACGTTTTTATTATTCGGTGTGATTTTAAATAAAAGATTAATATATAAAAAAAATATTCTAAATCGCAATAACAGACTTTGTTGTTATTGTGCAATTTATATTAATACATTGTCTCTTTAGGAAATATTAAATGTTTTTTTCGCCATTAATATTTTCCAGACATTGATGATAATATTATTTGCTTTATTTAAATTGGGAAGCTCACTTTTTTGCGCTTTTATATTACAATTGACTACAAATACCTAATTGGGGTTTGATCTCAATTGCTTCCTGACCTATCCAGAAAATTATTACAACTCTTAGAATTATCAAATCTAATATTAATATTATATAAATAATAATATAAATAAAATAGAATTTATTTAAAAAGTGATCTTTATGTACATGGTATTTTATAAAATCTTATTATTTATATTTTGTATTCTACGACTCTTTGTATTCTTTGTATTTAAAATTGCTTGTTATCTCTGTGGATTAATAATAATAAGATTTATTAAAACATGTAAAAAAAAGTTAATAATTCCTGTAATGATATTTTAAATGAATAATATCTTCTGATGAAATATCTAATGGTTTAATTTTAATTAAGGAGATAAAATATTATCTAGAATTAATTCGAACCATTATTTATTTGGATTTTGATCCTGTTATATTTAAAAAAAACATTAATAAGTTTTCTATTCAACTTCGAGTGATTTATTTAGAATCTGTAGTTTATCGAAGAATAGAAACGGCGAAAACCCAATTTTATTGAAGAAACGAAAAACCGAAGCTAAACCAAAAAGAATAATGGTACACATTAATTGATCATTTTATTTAAGATTATTATTAATAATGTATCCTAAAATACGGATGAAATAAGCTAATTTATCTCAGAAATCCATTAATTTTACTATTTGATAAAAAAAAACCTTTATTTATTGATCAAAAATATCTTATTTCCTTTAAAGCTGTCCCCATTAGATGCATCATACTATTCTGAGTATAGGAAGATGTTACTATAGGCCATGTCTGGCGAATACGAAGGCTAAAACATAAATACTAAATTAATTTGATTGCTTTACAGTAAAAAATAACCCAGCATACCTAAACCTGCAAAATTTTATTACGGCTAATAATAAATTAAGCATCCAATATTGCCTAAAATGTCAGGATACGTCAGAGCCAAATGTATCATTTCAACAAAAAATAATTTGTGACAATTGGACAGTCCTAAAAATTCAATATTTGGCATACTTATATTATGAAACTTGTGTACGTATTTAATTTAAAAAAAATGAAATCTGACTTTAAAAGAATGAAAACATCTTCCCGATTATTTGTCTTAAAGATCTACTGTACAGTTTTTAATTAAACTATAGAGATTATCATCTTAGAAAAGATGTATCATAATAAGTTTTTCTATAATCCTACGAGTCATTATTTAAAAAATCATCACAATTATTTATAAAACTTTGTATAAAATATTTTTTCGCTAAAACAATCCTCGCAAACTCATGCATATATTTGAGCCAAATCACAACTTGATCATCCCGAAAATTTTCAAAATTTATGTACGTACTCACGTATGTATCTCAGGACACCTATGGTCGTGCTCATTTGGGCACGGTTTCCCCTCCCGTTTTTACTTCTCCCATAGGCGCAGGGTAAGGATTGCTGGAGCCCATTCATAATTTATTTGTAACAGGCAATTGTAATCTGTTCCCACCCCCCGAGGGCACTGTAGGGTTATGCGGAGGATGGAAGAGCGGGGGGGGAGTGTCATAAGAAGGTTGTTCATGCCAAGAGCTGTAACAATATGTTTTCACACGGGGATTCCTTTAATTTTCAGTATTTCTCAAAGTTCACAGTGAACATCGATAACATATTGCATTTCAGCTGGATGCATACTTGGAAGTATTATATATAAAATAATAAATCGACTTCACCTGTCTTACATTAACAATAAAAATACCGAAAAGAAAACTATTATTTGTTAAATCAACAATTATGCACTTATTTATTATCAATATAAATATTTTTCAGGTAAGCTGAGAGATTTTCTACCTTCTTTATCTTCGTCAGAATTATGCTCCATCTGAATAATTATATAATACTTCAATATTTCTAAATAAATACTTATCTTTCATCCATGTGTTTAAATAAACATCAAGGGATAATTGCAGTTTCAAAACGACATTCAATAACATATATTTTTCGGCTTTTCCGATTATTTTTAGAACCATTTGTATCGATCACCATATGGCCGATTTTACTTAGGAGCAGTTTGTCCGTAAGTAATGAGTAATGAGATGGGAAGATGACGTCTGAAATGAAAGGGTGAAACCGCCACGGTTAGGGATTGAGAGGTTTAAACTTGTTCAGTGACGAAATGTGTCATTATTAATTTACAGGATATGTCCTACCCCGGCTCTTAATCCATTTTGAAACCATCGTACCACCAGGACGAGGGAGAAGGAATGATTGACACTGTGAAGAGAGAAAGATAGCGCATAGTCATATGACATAAAACTTGTAAAGTTTCGCAATCCGTCGCAAAATTTTTATGATACACGGATTTAGTTGCGCGGCATAGTTAGATAAATCTTGATTTAATTAGAAAATTAAAATTATGCTATATTTATGAAAATTATTGTGGGTCAAAAATCAATTATATACAGGTGTAATGTAATAACTTATATTAAGCACTTGTTCGTTTTGATTGCTTGTTCCCGTGACTTAAACACCCTTGTAAATTAGCGTGTCGTTTCTCAGCCTCATCCCACGCGCCCCCAGCCGGCAGGAGATGGTTTTCTTTTCATCTCCCCTTATGAAATATTAATGGTGTTCCCCATGGATAGTAATCCCGATGGCGGCGACCGTTTTCAATTCCTCATTCACAAAACAATTTGGCCGATTTAATTTTTCCCGTATTAGCATTGCGCTTAACTGTTTCTCATTTTCTGCTCCTTTAAGTAATTTCATTTCTTTCCGCTTACTTTTGTATTTAAACAATCAGAGCCGCCGCAATGAAAACAAGCGCCCGGGCCAAATTTAAATTAACAAAATTATAAAGGGAGGGTAGACTTTATAATTGGAAAAAAACACACTTGTAGTGGCTGAGAATAAAACGGGTCTATTGTCTAGATATTCTGCATCTAGGTAACATCTAAGATGTGTTTTAACACAATAGTTTAGAATGGAAGATGTGTTAAGGACCTAGTTATTTTTTATGTATATATATGAAGAATAGAGCACCTAAGAAAGCCTAAAGATACTACGAATTATGATATTTGATCCTGAAAATTGGTTCAGGGCTCAATCGAATCGGGTTCCATTATATGGACGCCATATAACTCAGATTATACAAAAGAAATTTATAAGATATCTCTACATGAGGCAGTTTGGTTTCTACCCAAGTTTATACCTAAGCACATGGGTACAGGGCTGTCTTGGGTATATAACTCTAGAGAAAAGATAGTTGATCTACTCGGCAAAGCACTTTTTCAAGCTGTTGGTTGGCGCATTACATAGCCCCCTTGTCCTGTGCGAGCTGCCCTTATGGGCACCACCTCACTACCATGAAACTCATTCGCGTGTGTTTTTTCTTCCGCCAAATGCGAGGGCAGGTGCTCTCAGAAACTCTCCGGTAACCAGGAGCCATTATAATCCTCAACTACTTGACCGACTATGCAGATATACTTTTTTATTTATACATTATTTGCTTTTAATATTTTTTTGTTCGTTATTTAATATTTTTATATATTCTTACATTTTATTTACATTTTATTTTATTTTACATTTTATTTACATTTTATTTACATTTTATTTTATTTTATTTCACATTTTATTTACATTTTATTTACATTTATTTACATTTTGTTACATTTATTTACATTTTATTTACGTTTTATTTACATTTTATTTACATTTTATTTAAATTTATTTATTTATTTATATTTTATTTATATTTTATTTACATTTTATTTACATTTTATTTATATTTTCAAATTATATCTATGTTTTATTATTTTATTGTTTTTTATGCGTGATTGGTGACTTAGGTTAATCTGTAATGCCAATCACGCATTGTGTTTTTATGATAAATAAAAAATAGCTATCAAATTAGAAACAGCTTATATTAATATATACATTTCGGTTCAAAAAATATATAAAGAATTAATAAAAAATATCTAAAAAAATGTGTTTTTTAGAAGGCATGAATTGTTTTTATGTGAAAACACAATATTCTATGGTATACCCACGATTTAATTTGCATATATGAAGTAATAGAGAGGGTTTAAAATGATAGTGAATATTAAATAAATTGTTTCATATACAAACAAAATATAAGAATTATTTTTTAAATGTATTTTGATTTTATTGTGATTAAAGGTAAACTTTATTTATATTAAATTCCTAATTATCTTACAGTCCACAGTTCTTGGAAATATTTATAGGCCTTTGTTTATATATGATTTCATTTTTATTATGAATTTCTCGAATTTTATTTACAATCTACGTATTATTTATTAAACAGAATTAGTTTAGGAAGATCTGTATTTTTTAACAATGTACTCAATCGACTTTATGGTGAGAGTTGTAAAATATAATTACCATTGTTATGGCTTGTAGGAATTTGAATAAACAGTTCTAAATTTGATTGTGTCAAGCACTGCCTCTCAAAAAACCTTGGTACAGGGAAATATGCCTTATTCGATTAGGTATTTTTTAAAGTTAATTAAGAATATCAATGTTGGGGCTTAGAAAAAAATATATTATCGATTAAAAATGTACAGTTAATCCTCTTATAACGCCGAGATAGGAATCAAGCTACAAAAACCCGCCCTATAAAAGACTAGGCATCCATACAAAATTTAAGTTTAGATTGTTTTATTATATTTTGTAAATATCATATTTTTTTAAAACATCGACCTTGAAAATTTAGCGTTTTATGGAAAACAAGAGATCTACAAGAACGCGCTATGAGAGGGACTGTCGCACGCACCACTTTATAGCAGGGACCGCTATAGAAGGGTTGACAGTACATAACATATTATTTTTATCAATTAAACAAATATACCAAATTTATTTTTTTAGAAAGTGAGAACATCCAAATCTTATAAATATATTTTGATTCAGTTTCTAGTGTTGACAAATATTTAACTGTAATAAAATACGTATTATAATTAATAATATTATAAATAAAATAGACCTTGATTTATGCGGTAGATACATTCAGTGAAAAAGCTGGAGCATGGAGCTTATATAAATTTTAGGGACACGTTCCTGAAAAAATCCTACATGACAATTTAAAAATTTAGTTTTTCTCAAAATATAATTATGTTTCGTCGCTTAAAATGATTATATCATTTATTTTAAAAGCATTTTGTGTTATTGTATTAGTATCAATAGGAAATATTTTTCATGTATAATTTTCTTTCCAGAAAATCAGAGTTTTTCTATAGATTTAATTATTAGATAAATTAAAAAAAATACCTTCTTGGTTTTATTTTTTAAACTAACGCGGCTTAAGAACCACATAATTCGAGGGGCGGTTGCCTAAAATTAAAATGAGCTTCAGATAAATACATCAGATAAAAAAAATGACAAAAGTAAAATATTATTCGGCTTGAATTTTGTAAACCAACACGGCGTGCCGGTTAGTTCCGGTCCAATCCCAATCCGGCCATTCACGTTCTGAATATGTTTCCGTTCATTAGGGCAAAAACAAGAAAGAAAATCAATATGTTTAGGCGATCTCAACACCCACCAAAGCCCTTTCGCACAGATGATGAATAATAAATGGCATCCTGTATCGATCACCAGGGTTAAGTAGCGTCGGGGGTGAAGGGAGGAGCTGGATGGGTGCCGGACCCTTAACACGTTGTCAATCGGCGGAAGCGGGGCAGTTTGTTCTGGCGATCTTATCGATATAACTTCCGGCGATTGTCGGTCCATTTCCGGTTACGAGCTAGCGCCAAATTAGGCTTAATTGTAAATTTCACCCACGGTTTCCTGCGAACACGGTTTTCCGGCCAGATTTTTTTAAATATAAAAAAAACTAAAGTTAGATCATTTTGTGATGGAATTTTATCGAGGGATTCATATAGAAACTCACATCTATCATTTCCATTTATCCTTGCATCTATCTCCCTAGCGCTCTTAGTCTTCTTTAATAATTAGCGCTTGATAAACGAGCACCACCTCCGGATGAGAGATTGCAACTAAAAAGCGATGGAGTAACAAGTGATACCGTGCCACAGTTAATGGACGGTGGACGTGAGATATTACATCGCAGAGAGACGGGATAAAGAGAGGTAGAGATAGATAGAAACAGAGGGAGAGAGAGTAGACTGCGCTGTCACATCTCGCCAGTCCTCTAGCGGACTTTTCTTCAAATTCAATTCTAAACGCGCCAAATGGAAAATGCACACAGCGCCACCGCCATTGTCGACATTCGAACCGGAAAATGTTTTAAATTTAATAACCAATATGGGCCACGGGACGTAGCCGTCTTTGACGACAAATCTCTGCAAAATACTGGGTCTGAAACTGGTTTTTGTCACTGTTACAATCTCTATATGTAAATATCTACTTAGATAGAATTTCATTAGTGACGGTTTTCAGCTTAAAATTATTAAATTATATTATATGAACATATTTAAAAACATGGTTTCACATAATTTTATACTGGATGTATCTGAAAAAATTTAAATTATCATTTTAAAAAATCGTAGACAATTGATTTTTTGTTTCAGGTCGTATATCCGAATTAAAAACATGTTCAATTACGTTTAACCACGGAAAAACTATTTTTATTGAACTATGACACGCAGTTTTCCGAGCTACTGACTCTATACTTAGCCATGTACTGACCCTATGTCAATTAATTATAGTAATTATTATTCTACAGATTTTAAATAAATTTTGTCGTCACTTTTTAACGTCATTCAATTGATGGTTTATTTATAAAGAAATATATACTACAGTTATTATAGCAAATTCTAACTAATACTATTTAATAGTTAAATTAATATATTTTTTTTTAAATAACGACAAGTAATTTCGCAAGTTTTCATCATTTGTACTTTAATATTTTTCACTTTGTAAGTCAGACATGTGCCCTAAGAGATTGAGTGAACGTAATTAACCAAGGTTTTTTTTTATTAAATTAAAAAATATTAAATATCATAAATAATCATTGTCTTTAATTGCGAAAAAAATAAATAAAAACAACAATATTCGTTACTGTTGCCACGCGCACGATGTTTTCTTTCGCTCGCATCTGGTATACTGCAATACGCGGTGCGAGAGCTCAGTCTGCAGCGAGACATCGCCGAAAGCATTGTCATATTTATTTATTAAAAAATCCAAAATATTGACCAAATTATGAAGCATATCATGAATAACCATTTTTATTCTTAGAATAATCCAATTTAAAATAAAAATGTGTAATCTATTTAAAAAATATAAAGATATTGATAAAGAATTCATCAATATCTTGATTTGAAATGGTTGGGGTATCTGAAATACCCCCTTAGGACAATACTGTTGTGACGGATGGGTTAAAGATTCTTTATTTTAACTAAATTTAAGTTATATATGATGCAATTAGATAGTAAATATACAAAATAAAAATATTACTTAATATTTTAGCCATATCACCATACATTTATTAAAAATATTACTAAGATAATAGAATAATACTAAGATAATAAAGAATTTTACGAAATATCCTTGCATATTTTATTTTTTACTCTTCTTAATATTCTATTTGCTATACGGTCAACCATCATATGTTGCTCCTTGCTATAGAGCGGCGTGTGCGGCAATCCCTCCTATAGTGCGTCTTTCTAGATCGCCGTTTCCTACAAAACGCAAAATATTAAAAGTCAACATAACCATTTCATAATAATAATAATAAAATATAACACATGCGTTTGACCAAGCTAATAAAATAATAATGTCAATTAAAGTGAATGGAAAATTATTGTCCTAGTCTTTTATAGGGCGAGTTTCTGTAACCCGGTTCCAATTTTGGTGCTATAGGAGGATTGACTGTATTTCGTTAATTGATAAAATCACATCTAAAGCATATTTTTCTAAACCTTAACATTGATATTCTTAGTTAACTTCAAAATATACCTAATGCAATAAAGCAGATATACTTCCCCGTACTAGGGTTTTATTAAAGACTAAAGACATGATAGAAGAAGTTGTTCGAATAAAAAAAATTGGAAAATCTCAAAGTGATTCATTCCCAACTGCCGGAAAATAATTCAAGTCGAGGTCCCCCGTCGACTGAGGGCAATAAGAGATTTGGCGAGGCTCGGTAGGGGACACGTCCATAACTCAATGGCGGGCCGGAGGACAAGTTGGCAAATTCCTCGCCGTCATTTGTCGATGCCTCTATCGGTCGCGGCGCTAATTTATCACGGGGCCATGATTCAGTTTTTACGGCTCATGCATAAAGTTGAACCCCGTGTCCCAGGGGATACCTTGTAAATATTTATTAGAGACACTGCTCGACGGAAACTTGGCGCACATTTGCATATTCCGCAACAAAACACATTCATCTTGTAATTACCCGTGGCGCCATCCCCCGGCCAAACTTGATAACCGTGACAGCGGTATGGCGGACCGCCGAAAAGTTTTGCGATGATGTCGCGAATACGCCAACCCGCAAGAAAGTTGGGCGACTTTAAAATATGGGCCAAGAACATGAAGAAGTTTATCAATCGCAACACGTCGATTGATTGTTTTAAAATATTTTAAATTATCTACCAAATCAATTGGCTCCGCCCCTATTTACATTGTATCAAAGATCCCCCAACTGTTGTAATAAATTGTTTTGTTTTGATATTTATGATCTAATCGATATTTCTAAATGGAGAATCGCTGATTCTATGATGAATGTCCGATAGATCCGCTGAAATATCTGCAAAAAAATATGTTTAATTTACGCAGCTACGGATGCGTTTGCAAAGGAGAAATTTTATAAAATATTAAGATGTGATTAGAATTTTTTTAACATTAATTAAAAATCATATTCTTGGAATTTAATAAGCTTTTCATAAAAAAATGTTCCATCGACTGGAACAGAAAGTAATTCAGAGGAACCAGATCTGATGAATGTGATGGATGCAATAAAACGCCTCAAACACTGTCGTTATTTTTTTGTCGACTTAGACACACGAGAAAGCGCGTCGCCCTGTTGCAGTATTATTTTACAGATCTGACTTATATTTTTTAGGCAACTTTGAATAGCAAACCAATATAAGCCAATCTTATTAGATAAGTCCTCTTCATTTTCCAAATCAATGTTTCCGGAATTATTTTTTAATCATTACTGGCATTTCATGATATCAAATATGTCGCCATAAATATCTCAAATATTTTTCGTAGCTTCCCTGTCATTTTTTTCATGTGAAAACAATGGCGGCTCGTGGATAAACTATTTGGGGGTGCTGCGGAAGATTAAAAATTAAAAAAAAGTATATTCAAAAGTGACTCAGTGTGGACGGCGTCGGACAGATCCGAGTCGCAGCGCAACATAGTGCTTAGCGACGAGACCCCTCCCTACCCCGCTGCCGCCCCGTATCCATACAATACACGACGCTGGTAGCGATGAGGCACAGAAAGCGCTCTTGCTCTACATCGCGTGACTCTAAATTTAAATTTAATTTATATTTTTGTATACATAACATATAATCAATAGACACGTATATTAATATATAGGTGTAGTATAAAGTCATGTCGTATTTTCAAAGGGTAGTTTTAGAATCAGTTGTTTTTATTTCTTTGACGAGTCAAGACATGTTATTTTATTGTGTGCTTATCGAAACATGTCTCCGTCTGTGATCAATACAAAAAAAAAATTACCCAACCCAGTCGCAATGGACGAATTTGTTCCTTCAGAAGACCATTTGCAAAACTTCATACTCTTTCAGTTTCACTCCAAGAAAAGCGCAACTATCGCTACAAGAAATATATTTGCGACATTTATGGAGACGTATTAGATGTTAGAAAATGTTAATTGCTGGTACAAAAAATTCAAATTCGGAAATTTTGACTTAAAAGATGAGCCTCGAAGTGGACGACCCTGTACAGTAAATAAAGTCGCCATAAAATCTAAAATTGAAAAAAAAAAACTTTAACCATCAAAATATAACCAGCACAAAGTGGTTCATCACTCCAGAAGTGTCTGAAAAAAAAATGGGAGAGAATCGAAAGTAGAATTTAGATCTCCCACGCGTTGACCGACCGTAACAAATCGCAGAGGATAAAAAACATGCGAACATCTCAAGCGCAAGAGCTTACAACACCATTTCTTCATAATTTAATGTCCGGAGATGAGATGTGGGTGTTGTACTCGAACATGAAGAGAAAAAAACAATGGATTGAATGTAAATGACAGCCGATTCCATTGCGTTTGGTGGGATTCTAAAGGAATCATTTACCACAAAGTTTTAAAATAGGGTCAAACTGTAACAACGAAGGTGTGCTGTGACCAATTGGAGCGATTAAAAGCTGCATTATAAAGAAAAAGATTGGGTCTGGCGAGAGAATAGAAAATCTTCCTTCTCCACGATAGTGCGCGTCCCCATGTCGCAGATTTGTTCCTGCTAAAAATGGATGACTTCGGTTTGAGTGCATCCTGCTTACTCGCTTGACTTAGCCCCTTTAGACTACCATTTTTTTCGTTCTATGGAACACTTTTTTAAAAATAAATCATTCCAAACAAAAAGTGAAGGGAAATCAGTTATTTCAGCATCATCTGAAACTGCAGCTATTGTAGCTAAACTTAGGAAAAAAGACATTTTTTTAATTAAAACAATATTCTAATAGTAAACTGTTATATAAAAATGTTAACGTACGTCTTTCTACGACGACAAATTGAAGATGACTGTTTTTGAAATAAAAAATACGCGGTTCGTGTTAAACACTTGTCTTTTTATTTTGCAATAGCCAAAGGGCTGAGAGAATTGATACTGGCGGGGGACGTAAAATTTTCTCGAAGCGTTTTTCAGAAGGAGCAACATTGTCCGGGGCAGACTCGACTATTGACTCAGGGAGCGTGTGTAGCAAACATATTTTTTTTATCTGACCCCCTGCGACCCAGTCCACGTATCAAAGAGACCGTGGCGTTGGAAAGTCGTAGCGAAAAAAAAGTTTTTTAATACATTATAAAGTTGGCTGGCTGTTGCGCACACTGTTGGGAATT
Source organism: Philopotamus ludificatus (assembly GCA_022495035.1). Lineage (NCBI taxonomy): Eukaryota > Metazoa > Arthropoda > Insecta > Trichoptera > Philopotamidae > Philopotamus > Philopotamus ludificatus. The sequence continues at coordinate 25,535 of JAGXCT010034425.1, forward strand.
TAATGTATGGCCGCGGCCGTAGCAGACGTGGAGCGTTTCTAAATCACCGCCCCTGGCCCCGGCAATTTGTGATAAAGCCGGTGTACCGTTTTATTTTTTATTTTAAGGTCCGCAGATTAGCCGGGACCCTTTGGGACCCTCTGCAACAGTTATCGGCAAAGCGCCTTTGAAATGCGCGGGAAGTTTGAATGCCACCTGCAGTCGACCGGTGCACCTTTGGCGTATTGATCCCCTTTGGCATTGACCACTTTACGGCCGGTGAGCAGGACGCCGACCACAAATCTCCAATGTTAATTCATTACTTAGATCGGTGGTGTTCAATCTGTTACCCCTTCATCGAATCATCAAATCAGGGAAACCGAAAAAAACATGAAATGATTTTTTTGCCTGAACTTGATAAGCTAAACATCGTAGTTTTTTTATTATTACACTGTTAACACTTTCGTGGCCGGTGATGCGTATGTTGCATCATCACTGGTTCGACCATAGCCGGCCGCATGATGTCACATATGCATCATGATCGCGCCGACCGTTTGTGGCCGGTGATCTAGCATACACATCTAAACAATGAATACGGTGAATGATTTTTTTATATTTCCAACTGCGAATGCTACATCTATTTGAAGTAATACTTTCAATAGCGTAAGTTTTTGATAATAATCTTTCTGTTTTGCCACTTTTTGGATCGTAGTAAAAAAAGCGATAGTGCTAGAGATGGTTTCAAAACTTCAAAATTGGACAAAGGATGAATCAAAATCAGGGAGAGCGGTTAAAATCCAGCCACGGATCCGATGTTTTCTCGTTCTCATCCGGTACGATGAGCCGAGTGCGAGTGTAATGTGCGATTGAAGCATGCGGCGAGAGCTCAATCTACGGCAAGACATTGCAGAGAGCGTTGTCATTTACGCGTCATATTCATTAGTCCAAAAATCAAAATCATAAAGCATATCATGAATAACTTATTTTATTCCATTTAAAAAAAATTGACTTGAAATGCTTGGGGTCTACAATAGACAACGGATAGGGTCTACAATAGACAATAGACTTCGGACAACGCGGTTGTTTTCGAGCCGCCGTGACGGATGAGTTAAGCTCATTAGTGGAATCCGATCTCAGTTAAAAAAACTACTATTCCAAGGGTCTAAGAACGACGAATAAACTTGTTTTTATTTTTGCTGTCCAGATATGAAACCGACCTGTTTCTTAAAAGGATTGTTACTGGAAATTAGAAGTGGGTTCTCTGGACCAATCTGAGGAGAAGAAAATAATGACTATGATTAAATCAGGTATCTGTGTTTATCCCTGAGTCATCGTCGACTGAAGTTCTTCTTTGTATATGGTGCGATTTTTTGGGAATAATTCAATATGAATCACTAAAACCTGGTCAGACTGTTACAGCAGAGGTGTAATGAGCCCATTTAGTAAGATTAACCCTTTAAGTGTATAGTACGGTTGAGACAAGGGCTGGGTTTCAGTTACAAATATTGCTAAAGTACGTCTGGGAGACGGGCAGAGCTTTCTCGTGAGGCCCTTCAGAGATTTTACATTTTGACTTTTAAAAATTCTTATCCGTCTATATCTGCAAATATAGACCACCAATTGATGGTATAGAAGCAATACCAAATTTCTCATTAAATAATCCTTTTCCACATATATCTTTCGTAGTTTTTTAATAGCATTTCTATTAATGGATCTTTTATTTATCTATTTTTTTATACTAGGTTTATTTTGTTATTAAAGTGATAATTTGAATTCATCATTTAGTGTTTGTATTATCATAAGTTTCTTTAGGGGCGCTCGTTTTTAGGGGCAACCGGGGCACTGCCCCACACACATTTCTCCGTATAAAAAAAATAATAATTAGTAGAAATATGCGAACAGAACCGTATTTTTTCTGTGTTGTGGCAATTTGGTATCCGCCCTAGTAAAGTGGTCGCACTCGTGATCGTAGCTCTAACGCAAACGAGTGTTGTTCTTTATCAGTCAGTGAATATAAAGAGAAAAGTTCCGTATTACCGTATACAGAAAGTCGCTTTTCGTTTGCTGCATAAAGCTCCCTTTAGGGCAGGCCATTTTGTGCCCCGCCGATATATATTTTTTACCCGATTCGTAAAATCTGCGTTATGTTTTGCATTTCTTTTTTCTGGAATTCGGATATCATCAACTGATTGATAAATATCTTTTAGAGTCTCCATAATTCGATCAATTTAAAATTTTCAAACGCTCGTGCAACCGTGTTTCATATACTTTGGAGACAGGAGTTGGAGATAAATTAATAAATAAATATTAATAAAAAAATATGTTAGTTTAATTTCGCAATAAAAAAATGATGTTTTGACCTCACTGTACTAAAAATCAAAGATCAAAAGAAACAACGTCAATCCGTTTTTAAATGTCCAGTGGCAAATTATTCTTTCTTTGATAGGAATGTATGATTAGGCAATTTTTTTTTATAGAAGAATGTACTACATCTACAAAAAACTTCTGATGATGAGGAAATATTTTTTTTCAGCATCCTTATCTGCATCAGCTGATACTTCAGTCAATTTAATATTATGTAAAGACTACCTCATTTTAATTTGACGAACCAACCATTACTTGCTTAAAACAGGGTGTTAGAATCTTCTTTAATCTAGTCTACTAATCTTCATGCAAACTAAGAGCATTAGCTTGAATAATTGAAAAACTCAGAGAGGCAAAGAGACACACACGACGTTCCACTCGGTCGGAGAATGAACGTAATAAGGTGGATGGAAGTAGATAATGTTTGGATTATCGACAAAAATCTTTGAAAATTGAATTTTTTAAAATGTACGAAATACCGAATTGTACGAAAGTCGAGACCCACCTGTATATAATATTAAAAAGTAAGTTACTAATTAATAGCAATAATAATAAACGCTGAAATGCGTTTTCATTTCATTTCCTTCAAACATTTGTAGAAGAAACGACATTGAGATTATAATACCAAGTATTTCCGTAAGTCAGGGATATTTTTAGTACTTAATTAATAAACAAATTATGGGGTGCGACAGTCCCTCCTATATTGCTCGTTTCTCGAGCCCTGTTTTCTACAAAACGCTACTAATTTTCAAGGTAAAATTTCATAAATATGTAACATATAAAATAAAAGTCAACGCCCTTTGGTTGACAACAAAATTTAAACATAAATTCTGTATGCGTGCGTAGTCTTCTATAGGGTGGGTTTCTATAGCGTGGTCCCTATCTCAACGCTATAGTAGGATTTACTGTATCTCTATAAAGCCAAAAAAAAATGTAACGTATCTCTTTTATCTTTTGAATTGATATATCAACGTACTTAAAATGATAACCACAGATCTAAAATCTTATAAATTAAGTATTCAAAAGTAGCTAAACGTATACTTTTTATTTTCGCTATTTTTGCGATTTAGACATTGAATAAGAACTTTAGTTTTTAATAATCTTTGTTTGTTTTACAAAATTTAGTAAAAATATATTATCAGCGCCTATCAGTTTAGGTTAAAATACATTATTTATTTAGCAAATACTTAAACCATTATTTTGTCCAAGCTATTATTGTTTTTAATATTTTGTATAGATGTCACTACAATAATATTAGATTTATTTATTAAAAATAACGATTAATAAAATACAACGATAATTCGTAAAATAACGATTTATAATTAAATAGATTATATTAAAACCCTCCCAACCGATCCGTCATGGCGACTCAAAAACAATCGCGTCGTCCGAAGGGGTCTATTTATAATAAAAAATTGACCGCAATCTTCATCAATATCTTGACATTATCTTTAAAAAATGATTATTCTAATAATCTACCGGCTACCGCGACCGCCGAGTCTCGCGGCACGTGCCACAGTACGTTTCACTCGCACTTGGCACAACGTACCGAATGCGAGCGAGAAAATATATCGCGCCTGTGGCAACAGAAGTGAATATAGTTGTTTTTTTTTTCAATTGTAGAAAATTAAGATCAATGATTATTATTATATTTATTTTTTATTTTTTAGACAGGAACAAAAAGTTTATATTAAAACATGTAGGATTTATATTAAAAGAGTAATTAAAGAAAAACTTGAAGTCCCAAATATACCCCATCGGCATGGCTATGTTAATTGTGTAAACTTTTTCCCCTCTGTACACTTTTAGTCGAATCTATGTTCATTATAATTATTTTACAAATTTATTAAAAGAGATATCCTTTGAGAAAATGAATAAAAAATATCAATAGATTAAAAAAAGACATTAGTTTGTTTAAATTAAATAAAAAATACATGGTTCAATTTGTTTTCTATAAAATCTTTTGGGCCAATACGTCTGGCCTATAGATAGGAAAAGGTTAAACTATTGATCACACAAATATCGTAGTGATACCATCTTAAATAGTGCCGGCGATACATTTACCTACATTTTTATCTAATTCGATTGTATTCACATCACGATGATATCTCTATCGAAAATTAAAAGAAATTTTGAAGACATCACATTAGCCGATAATGAAAAACCGGTGATATAAATCAATAAATATTCTAATTCAATATATATATATATTATAAAATAAATTTTATTTAATACATGTGTAATAAGAATATTGATACGGAGAGTCAACGAGTTGCAAGAATATTACCGGATGAATTATATAAACAAGTCGCGAGAATAATCGATCTCGATGAAAATGTAAAAGAGAAAATAACTGTACAAAAAGTAAGTATTAAATAATATTCAATTATGAAAGAAATAAGTGAATAATTTGAATAATTTCGTAGAAAAAGAGTTATAGACGATTGTATAAAGGCGTCAGGCATTTATCTCGAGCGATACATGCCGTAACCTTCGACAAAGACTATTCGCAGGAATACTACAGCGATTCGTCCGTAGAGCCCCCGACGTTGCCTTGCGATAAAATAAAATCGTCCGATATAAATCCGTACTATGATTTTTTTCAAAAATCCAAAAGAGAACAGATTAGATGGGCGACTAAATATTTGCCGCCGGAGACGGAAATCGAAAAAGGTCTCGTACGACGTGCCGATGAACTCACCGATAAAGTATAAATCGTATAAATTTATATATTAATGCTAATATATTTATTATCTTAATACGCATTGCAGATTTGTTCGGATTTTTGTACGTACATGCAAAATTTAGGCGGATATATCTCGCCGTTGTTCAAAGAAGACACCGTAAAACAATTGTTTCAGGTTTAAATAAATAATTAAGACCAATATTATTTCATTTATGATTTATATTAATTTTATTATATGAATACAGATTGAATTCAATGCACATATTGCGCACAGTTTAAATATTTGTCCTGCCGAGATGATTTCTGTGACGAAACAAGTCGCCGCCGCCTCCGACGTCAACAATGTAATCAGCTTCAGTATTATTTACGCTTATAATTTATTTATATTTAATAAATAAATTATTTTCAGGCATTTGAAAAAAATGTTTTGGCTACGCTGATCAAAAAAGATGTTAGAGCCGAACGAAAAGTATCGAATAAGATTGCATTCGGAAAGATTCTGCCGAAAAATATGCAATGGACTCCGCCTAGAAACGATACTGTCGATAAATGGATGAATATCGTTAAAGCGCCGTCAGATGTTATCACGATGAAAAACGTTTGGAGCGATATAACGGCTTTAAAGTATAACACCGTAGCTAAATTAAATTAAATTAAATCAATACAATATATTCAAACCTATTTGTGTTATAGATCCGTGCAAAGCTTCTGCGAATGGATAATCGAGCATCCGGATCCAAATCATCCGAGCTATTTAAGAAAAAATGGAATGCTTCGAACGGATAATTTGAATAAACTGAAACGGTATCATCAATACGATGCTGTAAATCAGTTGCCGAAGATCGACATTGAATCACAATTGACTCGCACGAATAATCGTAGGATGTCCGTTCCTCCGATGAACATAAAAATAACTCGAGACGTAACAAACATATTAAAATAATCGTATTAATTTAAATAAAATTAATTATTCATTTGTTTATTATTTATTCGATACAAAAGTCATAATTTAATATGTTGCGTAAGAAGTATTTAGATAGAAAATATGTATTATATTATCAGCCGCGGCTAATCAGCGGCGATGATTACTGGAATTCAAAAAATCCATGTACTCTCAGCAAAATCAAAGATTTGGTAATAAATTCAAATAAAAAGAGTTTTATTACCGAAGAAATTTGGGAAGAAGTCGTGAACGTATCCAAAGTTTCCGAGAGGTGATATACGTATAGATATTTCTGTATAATGTATATTATAAATAAATAATCAGATCTAATCGAATAAATTTCCATGTATACAACAATTTCTTGACGTCGCCGGACGATAAGCAAATAACGTGGACGTCCAAATATCTCGCACAATTACCAAGAGTAGATAAAGAAATAGCGGCCGAACAGAGAGGACAGGAATTATTAAATAAAGTATGTATGGAAATGCTTTGGTTTCCGATCATAATTCAAGCATAAAACATGGTCGTAATCTAAAACATATCAAAACAAATTTCATAATAATAAACGATAGAAAATTAAATGACTCGTTCCATATCTTATTGACATAAAAAAATTATTAATAGAATTTGCTTTTATCTATTTATTATTTATATTTAATATAAAGTAATCGAATTTCACTATGACAAGGGGAAGCATTGTTATCTTTTGATATCTATTTATTTTTATTCAACATTAACAAGGAATTTATGCAATGCCGCTTACTTTTGTCTTGTTAGTATTAAAACACATTTTTATCGACAAATGTTGACTCATCTTCATAAGTAAATACTTAAATGCAATCATAGTTTTATTGGAGCAGAAATGAGAGTTCTCTTCGTAATCCCATCCCGGGCTTTATCGATGATCTTGAGGCAGTTAGCGTAATGATTCCTTTGTTAACCTCAAATTATTTGCAGAAATAGAAGTACTTCTATTTCAAGACATGACTTGTATTTCAAATTAAAATATATTTAACCTAGCCGTGCCGATGGGGTCTATTGGGGACCCCAATTTTTTGATTTTTCTCGAATAACTGTTTTAATACATCTCTTACATGTCATAAACTTATCGTATTTGGATAAAAATGTCTAAAGAATAAATATTTTAAATAATCATTGTCGTGCGCGATGTTTTTTCCAGCTCGCATCCGGTACGAGGTGCTGAGTGCGAGTGAAACCGTACGATTGACACGTGCGGCGAAAGCGGCAGTTAGGGGCGAGTGTTTAGTTTGCGGCGGGACATCGTTGAGTTCGCTTGTCATTTATACGTCATATTGATTAGTTAAAAAATCCAAAACGTCGACCATGAAATGCTTTGTGTCTCTGATAGGCCCCCTTCGGACGACTTGGTTGTTTTCGAGGCGTTGTGACAGATCGATTAATTAGCATAAAATTTCATTTGTCTGACGAATACGGGGGATGCAAAATTACTTCCCAAATAAATTGATTCAGTTTTTTCATTGGTGATTTTAGCTTTGTATAAATTTTTATTTAATATGTCTAATAAGGATCTTTATGTAGCAAACAAAAATCTTCACGTATCCTTCCGTTGTTCTTTGTTATGCTCGGCCTGTTGATTCGAATCCATTCTACTTACTATGCCGAGATATTTTAAGTATTTATGTGTTGTCGACATTGAAGATATGAGTTTTTGTGATAATTCTTCTATAGTTTGGTGAGGATATGATTCAATTAGAGATTTCAGCATGTCATCATTGAACTTTGAGCGTCTTCCTTATTTAAGGATGTCCTGTGATGATGATTTCGTATGGCTTTTACTTTGCCATTCCTCAGGCGCTCGTTGCTGGTTTTAAAGTTGCCTTCGTCTTTCAGAGCACGCTAAGAACAGCATTAGTTGGCTACGTAATCCTGGTGCAGGTTGGTCCACTAGCCTTACAGAGGGGCGGGCCCCTCTTTGTGTCAGCAGACCAACATTACACACCTTAGCGATAGTCTAAAACAGCCGCCGAGTGTCCTCTATCATTTAATCATCTATCACTCGATTTAAAGCATCAAAACCAAACCTAACATCTGTTTCATTCAACACTGGTCTATAAATCTCGTTCAATGTTTTTGCGCCGGTGAAATTGTTTAAACCCTGATCATAATAAGCAAGCATGCAATGATGAATATGTTCTTCGTTGGTTTTTGGCTTCAACATTTCACTTCTAATAATAAAATAAAAACTAAAGCTGAAGAACAACAGAACAAATAAATAATTTATATAAATGTCTATTTCACCGTGTCTGGACACAAACTGAACTTAAATAATATTAATGAAAACATGGATTTTTTGCTTTAGGCATTGAAACCTTTTGCAGAATGGGTTGTAAACAATCTGGATTCTGATCCGAGCGAGTGCGATATCGAAGATTATACGAACAGAATTAAAGAAATATTCATTGTAGGTATAAATGCGATATATAATAATGATATACGGTTATAATAATTGTGTATTAAATACAGTTGGATATAGATAGACGTATATCTAATACAGCGATAGATGAATCATCTTCTGTTACGGATGAAAACGTAGAATCTACGAAACGATACAATGTAAGTATATTATGTTTATTATCGATTTAATAAATTAATTATATATGAATTTGTACGTTTTTAGTCATCGTCTTTGATTAATATTGAACCGAAAATAAAATGTCATTTTGAATACCCGGAATTTTTATCGAACGAGTCCTTTTATACTCCGCATGATTACGAATCGATGAAATCCGTATGGAACGGCATAAAAATTTAAAGTATCTTCGCTGAATCTATTTTATTATCTGTTATTATTTTATATATATATTGATATTCATGTTTTAGAATAACGCAAGATTTCTACGAATGGCTGATCCTGAATAAATGCGACGTACCGCCGTATCTCGATTCGTATTATATAGAAACGATACCCAAAATCGATGCACCGAGTCGCAGAATCAAAAAGTTAAGCACGTGGCTTCCGATCGTGAAAAAGCTTAATCGTGCCGACGTCAAAGCATTACGGAAATAATTTTAAATTATCATAAATCTATAATGATATTGTGGAGGACTACTGGTTTTATTTAAACACACGTCGTGCATGACGCCTTATCTGTTTGTTTTCAATCCGTATACAAACGCAATCAATCGTCGAGGTAAGCATCTCTTTGTGACGACACGCTGATCAATCTGCGCTACACGTGTATCAATAAACAATAATGCGTGCAAATTAATTATATGCAATGTAACAAATTTTAATGCAAAAATATTGAATATAACTTTGTTAAACGTGAATGATTAAATTTTATTGTAACATATAAACAGCTTAAACGTGGATTTCATTGTTTTAGTATTAGGATTGTGAAGTTATTAATCGTCTGACGATTAGCTATGATTGAAAAATATATTATATATAAATCTGCTAGACAAATAAAACAACTTAAAGCAGTTTATCTAGGAATGTGACGCACATTCGTCTATTTTACTCTTGTTTTTGTAGCCGTAAATCCCTTAAGATGATATTATGAATCATTTTACGTTATTCTGAACGACGTTCGTTGATCTAAAACATGTTCGCACTCACAATATCATCATCATCACCATTTGCCAGCCACAAGACTCTCACTCACTGAGGGCATGGGCCTTATCAAACTCTCGCATGGTAGTCGAGGCCAAAGGAACCTGAGTCTCACATGTGCTATGAGTTTTCGTGTCCATACTCTGGGAACCCAAGCCGTCTCGGTATGCCGTTTTTTTTAACGAGTTTCCCTCTCGCCATTGCTGGCATTGGATATACATCTTCTACACTCTTGGTATCGGATTTTACCCTCTCGACTGTGTCCAGGCAAGTAGTAGGAGGAGGTTTATCTCGGTATTCGTTTTCCTCTTTTCTAAGGCATTATCTGCTTTTAACGAGTAACAAGTAACGAGCAACCACACACATGCATATCATCATCATCATTTTCCAGCCACAAGGCTCTCACTCGCTGAGGGCATGGGCCTTACCAAACTCTTGCATGGTAGTTGAGGCCAAATATATACTGATATATATGCGTTAACGTAGTCAATATTAAATTTGATCGTATCAAAATATTAAATAAATATATTTGTTTGTTTTTTGATTATCATATCATCTCTGATACACGAGTAACCGTTCTCGTATCGTCGATTAAAACCAAACTGATTTTATGATAAATGGAATCGCCCAGAAATTTAGCGTAACTCGACGTTAAACTCCGTGTATGTAACAAATATTCTTCTAAATATAATAATATGAACAAAAATTCATAAACAATGATATGATTGAGACGCAGATGCCATAAATAAATACCACAATGAATTATTTGATAATGAAGGATTTGAGTGTGACGGGATTTGCACAAGATTGATATGAGAATATATAGTTTAAGCCGGATTTGTACGTTGACAGTTTCAATGGATTAATTGTTAATCAATTTCTTTTTTAATGTTTTCGATCGTACATCTAAATTGACAAAATCTAATTAACGACAAAGAATATGAAATCTTTTGATTTAACGTGTGTGACGTTGGAGATTTAATCTCGATGCGTTGCGACGTTAATCATTTATGCATATAACATTTTTAAACTTGAATCGCTTTCATATTTAGTGATGCGATATGTAGATTGATATATAATTGATTTAAATTTATTAGATATTGATTTCGATGCGTATGAATATTTTTATCAATCTGTGTAAATCTTGCCTTAGTAAGAATAAAATCAAAATTTTAAACCGACGAAATGTATAATCCTTATTTATGACGATATTATTTATAATGCCGCTAGGTTACATCTCGTAAGTCGATCAGATTTAAAAATTATACTTTCGTTGCGTCAATCCTCGTTAATACAAGCAATAAATTTTTGATTTTCAAGCTAATACATAAAATAATACATAATATCCTAATATTCATTCAACTTTATATGAATAATATTTTTTTCATGTTATTTTCATCGTTAAATCGTTATCGTTGTATCGAAACGACAATACATTTACGGATGTCAATCAAATTATCTGCGTTATATATTTATTGTTATATTAAATTATATATAATGCTTAGATTTTAAATATGAAATACTATTCCGTCTGGAATATATTGTTTATTTTTATTACTCATCGTATCCGTTATTCATACCGAACTACGTATGAAATAGTAAAATATTTCACATAACTCTACGAACGATGAAAGATCAATATATCAACCGGATTTTAGATTAAGATAACAAACAATTCAGATAAAATTTAAAATCTCTGACTGTCACAATCAAATCCGCACATAACATTAGCGAGAATTAACGTTGGCCACTATTCGTTATCCCGCGTCGTCGTGAGCATATCTCTCGAGTGGTTGTTACTCAAAAATAATCTTTAATATTTGATGAAATTTTTTAAATAGTATACATTGCTTAGTAATTAGTAGATTATATTAAATACGCACAAACGATGAGCGACGGCGAGTGCATCGAGACCGAGAACGAGGTCATCAAGAAAACGACGGAACATGCAAACGTTGTCGATTATGATAATTTCATAGAAGAATACGACGATCATTATCATGAAACGAAAGATTTGCCGCAGAATGTCGTCAAAACTGTATGTATAATCAATAAATAATTATTTATTATGTTATTATTATTAAATATATTGTGCTTTTCTATGATTTTTAGCAGAATAAACCGAGACAGAGACATTCGAGTCAGCCGGGGATGCTGAGGATGGCACAACGGCCATCTCGACCCAATCGAGTAAGCCTCAGCGATATCGACAACATCAAATCTCAAGCCAAATACAACAGAAGACAGGTGAGTCAGACGTTATTAAATAAATAGACTATGGAATTATTATCGGCATCATTAATGTTCTATAATTGTCCCATAATACGGATAATCACATCATAATGATGAAACATATACGAATATATAGAGCGGTGCATTATATTTATAATTTGTATGAAACAATATTTAATACATAGATAGTCGATTAATTTATTGTCCATAATCATAATTTATTACGGGCAATATAAAGATTTTTATTGACGTTCTAATGTGCGTTATATATGTTTTTATTGAAGACTATGAACAAGAATCAGGTTTTCACGTGTTTTATGTATGTTTTTCTAACGCTGATGTTATTATTAATAATTAATACCGTTTGATTGATGTGTCATTGTAATTAAATTCATATATATTTATGGATGAAGCTTTGAAATAATATTTTTTTAAGACTAATCTAGTCATCAGTTATTCGGTTGACATGTAAAATAAAGAAAATACGATCAATCTCTCGATAATATTATCTTTGAAATATAATCTCCGAAAAATAATTACAATATTTCTTTTGTTATAATTATTATTAAAAAAAATGTATTCAGAATCTAATTGTTAGATTCAGAATTCATATATTTATCCTTGTTCACCCGAGAAGTAGGATTTTTAAGAACTATTTTTTTCCAATTCATGCATAATTAACTCGTTGCCTACGGGAATCGTGGATTCCGTGTCAACAGCATTATTGTGTATGTCCGGGGCGCGCATATCACACGCTAACCGACACTACGCGTCTGGTCGGCTGTAACTTTTACAATCTTCTGTTTTTTAAATAATTTTCTTTGTTAGATACATTTATTCAAAATATTATTCACGACTTTTGTCGGCAATTGTTTAATGTTTATTATTTACTGCAGAATGAACACCATTTAAGTGTTTATTTATTTATTACACTGTCATAATCTTTTGTTTTTTCGTCAGCCGATACTATGCGCTTAGGTCTGCTGTATCTATTATAATATTTGTTTTTTTTTAAATATTTTCTTATTTGTAGGATACTTCTTACCAATGTCATATCGTAATTGTTCTCTTTATTTATGACGTTCCTTAACATTCGGAGCTATAAGAACAGCTGTTGTGGATAATAAAAATTATGGCATATCCCAGCGACCCAACGGCTAATGAGCTTGAAATTACACACACAAGCCTTCTATATAAATATTTAAATTCAACATTTAAAAGACCATGTTCAAACCATGTTTTATGACAATTTAAATTCAGGCCGTTTCCAAAAAATTCGGTGACTTTCGGTAATTTTCGGCTCAATACAGTGGAACCCCCAATTACACTATCCCAAATTACGCGCTGAGTTAAAATATTCGCCGCAAATCCCCCAATTCACATACAGTCAAATGTTGGCTAGCGTCTGTGTATTCAACACGTGCTGGCTATACGCACACAGCCAGACGGCTTCAGTCCCCCAATTACACTACTCCAAATTCCACGGTCCCGATTTTAGTGTTAGTGGGGGTTCAACCGTATTTTGATTAATAAAAGAGTGTTTTTTTGTTGTAAAATACGACGTCTCACTAAATTTCGGTGAGTGCGCCCCACCCCGCCCCAGCGCATGTTTGACCCCGATTCGCCCCGTAGGCAATGTGTTAAATATTGATACCCTGGACACGAATTTAGGTCCCTGGGATTTTTTATGATTTTATAATCCTTAATTTTATTGTCACGTCACTGTTTTTTGTCAATGCTTAAAACATTATTGTTACTGAAATATAATATATATATATAAAAAAATAATGGGATAGAAAGCAGTGGCGTACGGTGTACTTGATGTTGGGTGGTGCTGAATGTGGAAAAAAATACAGTTTTTTTTTAATGAATTTTATTATTATTTAAACAACAATTCTATTCTTCGAGTTCTGATCCGACTAATCTAGAATCAGTGGCGCTCGTGTGGAGTGTGAGGTGACATTTTGTTTGAAAACTGGTTGTAAATGTGACTAGGTTGGAACAAGTTGAGTTGCAAATCAGTCGATCCGTGTGCGGAGCTACCTTAGTATTCAAATAAATTTAAAATATAATAGTAATCGATCTTCAAAGCACATCTGGAACGCAATTTTCGGTCTGGCATTTAGATCTTCAGATAATCTGTCATTATCTCAACAAATTTTGACCAAACGTCGTTCTTTCTTGGTTTTTATTATCATCGAGATTAGTAAAAAGACGCAGAGAAATATGGTAGGCGAATACGGAGGCGACTGTGCCATAAAAATGTTGTTTTCGTTGAAAATTCTTTTCATATTTTAATTTTTTTATTTATTTAAAAATAAAAAATCACACATCAAAATTATTTTGACAGCCAACAATAAAATAAAGTACCATGAGCACACTGGTGTACGCTATGCGGAGTGGACCATTCCCAAACGTACACATTTGTACAAGTATTTTTATTTATCTGTTCCTTTACAAAATCGTAGGATATTCTATATCATGTTGTAGTGACATCTATTACAGATATTATCACATACTAAAAATCATATACTCAAAAAAGGATTACAACTTGTTAAAAAATCCATGGCACTGAACCGGTTAAACAAAAAGCTAGGGAGCTTTTAAAAAAATATATACTTCTAGAATCTTTGTATAAAGGCGGGATACGAGATTCCTCGTATTCGCCATTGAACATATCCGCTGTTTATAAGTGATTTTATATCTTTTTTCAAAACTTTTTGCTTTAAAAACCTCTGTTCAACTATAGCGAGCATTTTTTGATGTCTATAAATTAAAAAATCGTTTAGAATTAATTATAGAAACAATTTTATATCAGTCACCCTCGCTCTGTGCGAGGTTAATCGTATTTTTTCTATCAAATACATTTATATTAATATTGTTATACAGAGTTACAACTGGAATGCATTTTTTGCACTGTAATATGATCCGCAATTAATTGCACTTACATATATTCGATCGTTTGATCCATTGAATTGGCAATTCATCCAACATTCGATTGTTCAAAGCGAACATTCTTTTTATTTTTGTAAATCCGAAAATCCGAAACCGTCGTTATTTAGGGCACGGCTTAACAATGGCCATACCGATTATCATTGTTTTGGCCATATATAATTTTTTGTCAGTGGCGCACTTTAATGGGATTAACCCGCGCAGGTCGGACCTAATAAACGACCCTGTCGACGAGCTAATGAAGTTATTAATGCGTCTATGTATGCAGGAGCATGGACTTGCATTTCTGCATTGATAACGACTGATCTATACGATATAATTTTAATTAAAAAAATAAATTTAATATATTTTAGATCTATGACTAATGTTTTATATTTTTTTCATACAATTTCATGACTAAACGCATTTGATAATCGTAATGCATCTTGTTTTCCATTAGTTATCGCAATAGGATGATCTCAATTTATGATGTTTGCAAGATTTATTTCCTTATGGTACTAACTTCGTCACATCTCAAATATATTAGTCATATACAGGATGTAAACAATTATTTAAGATTAAATTAATTCTGAGAAATAGTTATAACGATCTGATAATTTTAACGTTGATAAATGAGTTCATTGTTCGTTTCGATCTTGTATTGACAAGTCGAATCTGGTTAATTATAATATTTATTTTTAAATATTTTTATTTAATAATTTAATATTAATCTGCAGACAGGTGCAGGTGGTACTAATGGTTTAAGAATGGCACATCAGATACACGGTCCTCAGAAAATGCAGCATTATCCTGAAACGTCGACTTCAAACTGTGAGTTTTTTTTTTTTTTAATATCCTTTACGGAAAAATGCATACGATTGTTATATTTTTCACTTGTCTGAAAAGTGGATGTACATTATTTATTTTACTTCAGAACAGTTCAGTACTTTTTGGAGCAGGTGCAATCAACTTTGTTCTCTCCGATTTTCTCCATTTAATTTTATTGCCGACTTTTAAGTAATGAATATGTCCAGAAAAAAATAAAATAAAATCTGTATTATACGAAAAATGTGTTTTTTCTGAGATTACTGAGCAAAAATTTAAAAATAATATGATATGCAAATTTAATTAGACTAATTGCACTGTGCACCTGCATTTCAGATGAAACGTGATTTTTATTTAAAATATTTCATATATGGTATATTATAATAAATAGAAAATTAATTCTGAAATAATAATAGACGAACTGATAATTGTTCACAGTTAATTGGGACAAATTCGTCACAATTTTTGTCTTAAACAAGGGGATGTCCTAACTTATTAAATTATTTAAATAAATGTAGTAAAATGTAATAATTTGTAATTGTTTTTTTTTTAATTGCAAAATGATGTTGGACTCTTGTTAGTGTTTACTTGCTTAAAATATCGCTTTAATCTGGTGATACATTTTTTGCAATCACCTGTCAGAATCACAGATCAATTGATTTGATCTTTTTTTTATTATTTTACCCTTCTATCTTAAATCTTGTTAAATCATAAATATTTATTTAATTTCAAATATAATGTGATAATTTAACGGAATCATGACCCAAATATTTTTTATTTAGTTTCTGCTCCTTGGGATTTGGCTTATATAACTGGTTGTACCAATAAATTTACGGTATTAACGCTTTCTACGCGGCCCCCCTTACCATTTTTTAGTACTATGATCTTTTGTTCGATTTATTATTACGAGAATATAACGAATCTGGTTTATTTTTTTGATGAACATTGTAGAATATATCCTAGTTCACACTTTTGTGTAGTTTTCTGATAGGAAAATGGTATATGATAGCGGTAAAACGGTGTAAATATCATTGGCGTTGATGTTGGGTGTGCTGAATGTGGAAAAAAAAATATAAATAAAAATACAGTTTTATTTTAATTAATTTTATTATTATTTATACATTAATTATATTCTTAGTTTTTGCGACATAAATTTTTCAATGGAAGTATCGTAAAGTGTGTCTTTCTGTTTTAGTTTTATGAGTATTTTTTTCTCCATTGATTCTCACTTGAAAAATTTATGTCGCAAAAACGAAGAATAGAATTATTGTATAAATAATAATAAAATTCATCCCTTGATTTATGTAGGTTTTTTTGCGCAGTTTTGAACTTATGTGGTTTTAAAGCCACGTTAGATTAAAAAACCAAAAAAAAATATTTTAATCCACCAAAAGCTCTGATTATCGAAATATAATAACACAATAAGCCATAAAAATATATAATCATCTTATGAAACGATTCCCAATTATATGTGGAGGAAAACTACATTTTTGCGAGAGCAAAAATCTCCCTATTAGAAGGGTTTAAAATAGGGAGATTCTTTGTAATCTGAAAATAAAGGTCGAACTTTTGTCTGAAATTTATATACACCTGACCAGATGGTGATGAATGGTGATGAATGGTGATGAATCTGGATTATACTGAAAGAAAATGACTAGCAAGATTCGTTTATCCATATCTTAAAAAGCTGCTAGTGGCTTAAAAATAGCAAAGGATCGGATGATGACACTATTGTGCAGTAATGCATCTGGCGATCGAATTATGAAACTATTTCTGATCAACCGAGTTCTATAGCCATGTTCATTGAAGGATATAAACACAGACTATAGTCCTGTAGTCGTAGCAGTTGAGTACCCGTCATAGCGCGAAGGTCACAAACAATTATGAATGTCAGGTTAATCGCTACTGAGTATATATAATACTCGGATGGGTGATAATTCCGAAGAATTTTGAGTTATGCTGGTCAACAGAAGGGTGAAGTGGAAGCTGGCGACCTTTAGTTTACAAAAACATTATTTGTTTATTTGACTACGATGGATGAATGGCATAACAGAAAGATTCCAAAGCGCCATTCAACCATATAAAGATTCGAGAAATATTCTAGGTTTCTCTAAATTCATCTCCCACACTAATATTCCCCCAGTGTCAAATCACGACACTGATTATTTTTGATATTATTTCAGTTCGATTGAAATTTATATTATTTCTTTTAAAATTATTTATTCGACGAAGAAAAGATTGGATTAAATTATTTAATTCTAACGCGCCAAACTAACTACATAAATATTTTTATAAAACATGCCGAGGGAATGTGTCTACCGCGTAAATCGAGGGATGGATTTTTTGTTGCGTTGTTACGGTTGTATTTGACGTATCATGACGAAATTAGATGATTATTTTAATATTGTCGTTCGATTTGATTTTATTTTTAAATATTGAAAGAATTTTTGGTCAAGAACAAAATCGTCATGATCCTCGCTACTTCTTTCTACTCCAGAAAAATACACGAAAAGTCGACGTTTTGCCAACATTGAGAAGAAAAAAACAAAACCGCTGAAATCTCCGTACATGTGCTTTGAATTGTAATTGTATTATATACTTTGTACCTATTGAGGACATCCTTTTTTTGAGAGAAAAGATTAATTTTCATTATTTTCCTATTCTGTTTATCAAACTTCGTATATAAATAAAAAATCTATTTTAGTATTTTCATCAAGATATTCTATAAGTATCGGAATTTCTATTTTTGTACGATTACTGATGATATCAATCTTCAATTAAATATTTCGCAACTCATCTTGTTTTTTTAATACAGATCATTCGGAAAATGAAATCATGCAAAGACCAGGTGATAGAAATAGCTTGCCGGGAAATATAGATCTACCTGAAATCAACTTAAATAATTTCACAGGTAATATAAAAAAATATTTATGAACAATGTTATAATATATAAAAAACAATCAGAGCTATTTCTGAAAAAAATGGAAAAACACATGACATCGAGTTTAAAATATAAGATTTCTTTATTGTTCAAAAATATAATTTAATCTCATGTTAAGCACTGATTTAGATCGGTTAAAATGCAATTTGAATATAATATAAACTGATTAACTGATTTATCGTATCTCAGCGTTTCATAAACGATTGTATTTTAATTAATCGCCTGTTAATTTTATCTCAAATCACGTGAATGCTAGTCATAGAAAATGCGATTGAATCTAATGTTTTAATTTAGGAATAAATAAATATACAAATTCCGTATCCACGGTTGATGGCACGAGTAGAACTCAGAATAACAGCGATAGACATCAAAAAATATCGATGGCCATGTCGATGAGATCCGTCGATCTATTGCCATCTTCATCCGATGATGAAAAAGAAAAGATGTTCAGGTACATCTAATTAGATATATATTGATATTTATTTCAATTTATATTAAAAAATATGGTTTTTTAGTCGAACATTAGCTACGATTCTCAGTTGCATTTATGGCATTATCATAGTAACGTTAGGAGCGATCATCTCGGTTGCCGATATCTTCGTAGATAGAACAGTTGCTGAGGTAATTATTTATTTATAAATTAAAATCGTTGAAAAATTAATGTTTAATATTTTTTTCAGATCTATTGCATGTATTTAATTGTGATTGGATTCGCATATTTGCTGTTTTTGATGATCGATATTAGAATTTATACAAAGAAAGCTAAGAAATATCATAAGCATTGCCAAAATGAGCTTCAAAACGAGGTATATTGCAATCTGTTCTATATATTATTTGTTTTGAGTATGTTTGAGTATCCTAAAAAATTTCAGATGGATGGAAGTATACATTCATTTCCTAATACGGCGCCAAAAATATCCAGAAAAGATCCCAAACCGCCAGAATCTCCCGAACATTTTTACTGCTTTGCTCAGGGGAGACATGCCGGAAGCTATTATCTGAAATTAGGAGCTGCCTGTAAATATTAATAATATTAAATTAATTAAATATTTATATATTTATTGATTATATATTCATTTCAGGTTTCTGTTTGGGACATTTGGTACATTCTGCACTTTTCCTCAACATGCAGATTGTATATTTAACATCTGACGAAAGCGACGAATGTGGAAAAATTGAAATTCTAATCATGGATATTATTTATCCGATATATTCGTTCTGTCAACTCTTCTTTATATTTAAATACTCTAACGTCATAATACTTAGAAATAAGGTAATATTCATCGCATATAAAAAAAATTATATTAATTGTATCTGTTTAAAATATTTTTATTTATTATTATTTAGGTATTGGGTAGATTTGCAATTATGCATTGCATATCTAGCAGCATTGTATTCTGGGTATGGACCATCGTCAGAGAGGTAATGGAATCGTTGACGATATATGCAAAGAAAAGCAGTGGGAAATACGAAGAATATCGTAAGCATCTCGATTGCATTATCGATTACACCTAATGGTTTTTTTAAAACTAATTATTATCATTATTATCAGTTAAAACGTATTACAACGATGATTCAACGGTGATGATTCGACCGTTGAATCTTCCGTTATCGTTTTATCGTACATCGGAATCGGATTATCTTCGCAGCATCTTCAATTTTTCGTCGCTGGCAGACAACAATTGTTCGACGAGCCACGGTTTCGATGGAATCATTGAGAATATATTCCCGTATCTATATCCGTTCATATAGAATATAGCATTCTCATCGGTATGATAAACTAATTATATATATATATATAATAATAATCTTGTATAAATTTTTATATCATCTTATTATTATCTAATGATTTTTCAGTCGGTATTTTCTATATCATTTGGCAAAATATCGGACACTGTTCCAAAGATGGCGATTCCGTATCTCATAACGAGCATTCGCATAAGCAAGACGATTGGGAGAGCTATAAATCTGTGCCCAATGATCCAGATCATTGCAAGTGTGTATAGATCGTCGCATAACTTAAATAATTCTGCATTAATTTGAATATATCGATATTAAAGCGATTATGTATTATTGCAGAATTACGTCTGGAGTTGACGATGATGGCATTGTTAATAATCTCGTGATTAACATCGATTGTCATTCGTCTCATAAAGGATGGTTCGCAGGACTCATTGTCATAGTGGCTTCCATAGTCAGCGTTATTGTGTCATACGTTGCAATATCCAGCGAGTGAGTAATTTTGCATGAAAATATAATGCAAATATTGTTATTTTTTCGTAACGTATGATATTTTTAGGGATCTTGTCACGTTTGGAGTCATGGCTAAGGATGTGTCTGAGCTGGTCCTTCATCTGGTCATGCTCATAGCAGCGATCGCTGCTTATATAAAAATCAGGAAGCTGGATGTTAATCAGCATCCGGTGTCGTTGCTGGACGATCTGCTGCTTTTCATCTGCATACCGGCATTTTTCTTCGATGCCAGTTTTTCGTTCGTCCCCTCGTTGATCTATGGAAATTATCTGAAAATTTTCACCATCACCATAGTGGTATGTATGGCGTATTATGCTCATCCTAACTAAACTTATCTTAAAAAAATATCAAAGAAACCATTTAAAAATGTATTTATATTTTAAAAAAATTATCAATTACTCTCGAAACGAAATACTAGGCTTTCCGTTTCCTAGATGATTTAGTAGAGGTAGCTTTTATGTAACATTTGTGATTTTGCATTATAAAAATACTAAATATAGTCCCTCTTATAGTGCATTCATCTAGATCGCCGTTTTCTACAAAATTTTCAAGATCAAATTACACATTTCGTAAATATGTAATTGCCACACGAGATAAAGGTCAATGTTCTTTGGTTGACAATATAATCAAACACGTACTCGTAAAAGTAGAACGAGGTCATTTAAAATTTAAAAAACCCAACTACCTAGCTTTCTATAAGGCGGGTTTCTATACCGTGGTTCCTTTGTTGGGCTATAGAAGGGTTGACTGTATTAGGTTTGATAAAAACAACATGGGGATTTTTTAAATTCACCTCACCTTCCTTCACCTCTGTTTAATGCTTTGTATTATTACATTTGTTATTGACGCATCTTTACATTTGTAGAGATATTAAAGGTCTACTTTATTAGAATAAAACTTATAAAGCATTTAAAAATCTATATATTTAAATTAAATTTTCATAGGAAAAGTGTCTCGAGAATTTGCCTCGAAAAGAAAATTAAGAAATCACGTTTTTTTGTGATCTTATTTTTTTTATTGTGTGAATTTGTATTAATTAAAAATAAAATATTAGATTAGTAACACAAAAAATATATTATTAAATTTCACCGGCTCCGTATAAATTTAATTATCTCATTTATTGTTTTATTGTATTGGTACAATTGTCCCTGACGTATCTTGACATTTATAGCCATATTAAATGCTCACTTTATTGTTGACTGTCAAAATGATTTCATTAGATTTGATGAGCTTGGCGAATTTTTGTGAAAAAAAAGATTTTTGACTAAATACAGCATTTTTATGATATATGTTACAATGGCTTAGCCTTTGTATTCGACTCATAAATAATATTTTGCGATTTTTTCCAATTCTTAGAGATTATAATAAAACGTTTCGAAAATTTCAATATTTTTTTTAATTATTTTGATGGTAAATTTATTTAATTTCAAATAATAAAGGATTAAAAGAGCCTTAATTATTTGTTTAAATTAAACTGAATATATTACTTTTGAAAAATATTTACTAAATTATTAGTTTAATGCCATATAAAATTTGGAAGATTTTTGTACAACAAAATAATATTTTCTACATACGTTTTTTTATATAACATATTAAACTTTGTAATCTTTCTAGCGCTATTTTTTTAACTATGAGATCCATAACCATTAAACAATCTTTTTAATAACATTTGTAGTTATAAAGTTTTTAGAATCGATTTTATTTATTTTCTTTTTATAAAATATAAATGTAATCGAATCATAAAACTCTAATAAAAATATTTTTTCTACGTTTTAGGGCAAAATTATACCAGATTTTCTGCTTCAAATAATCTATATTTCCAATCATTAATTCTTAAATATCTTCTTAATTCATAGTGTACAAAGTTTACATTCTTATATTAACAAGAAAGATGCTTTAGAGAGGTTTTCAAGTATCATTTATTTTATTTTTGTTTTAGATTCTTCAAGTTTTGGTCCAAACGCCCTTGATAATCGACGCCCTCCGACGCTGCAGCAACACTAGAGAATTGCGCAGATTGAAGCACGGTAGAGAACTGATTACATTCCTCATAGTCTGCAACGTTTCGACGTGGATCTTTGTCACATTTTCAATAAAGAATGCGGAAACAGACGATGAGCGATACGATTTCTATGGAAAAGTCCTGTGGACTATCCTCGGACACATCTCTGTTCCATTATGCATGTTCTACAGATTCCATTCCAGCGTTTGTCTTGCCGATATATGGAAATGTGCATACGAGCCGGGAAACAGTCATTGAATAACACGATCAAGAGATTCAATATTGAAATAATATATTAATTTATAATTTTAATAACTCCCGTGGAGTTTAGTTAAAATAATTTATGTTTTTTTATATATTTTAATTAAAGATAAATTTTGATTATTTCAGTTTTTCATTTATTTTCCGACACATTTTCCAATCACAGATTGAAAGCTTTATTTAATATTGGCTGTCAACATTTTTCAATAGTTCCACACGCGGCTGCCAGTCGACGATAGAGCAGAATTCATTTATTGCAAAAATAATTGCTTTTTGCAATATGTGTATCGCATTGTTCGCGGAATTATATCCAATAGTAATTAACCCGCGTTCTTATCTCCGTTTGCCAAAAATATTATTGCGAAATTTTAAATGTTCGCGTGCTATCTCGCCGAAGAAGTTTGCCGAGTTGTATAATATACGGCTATATGTTTGTATGTTCTGAGCGCTCTGCAACTTCTCAAAGGCCAAGTTGCTAAATGTTTGCCGGTTAGTACCCAGAACGTTTCATGAATAGCCACATGTATCACTCTCAACAACCATAATTCTGTGTGTACTTAAATTTGATGTTGTAACACGTAGAACCTGGTATTCAATTTGAAACTTGTAGTCAAGTGAAAGGTTCATCTGTACTACGAACTAATTTTATTAGTATGCAGAATTACTTTATTAGTATTAATTTAAAAAAACGCAATTATTCTGAACACGATAAAACATATATTATAAAATCATGATATTTAATTTAATATTTTATTAATTAATTTAGTTTTTTTTTTAAATGGATTATTCTAAGATCTAAAATAGTTATACATTATATGCTTCATGAATTGGTCGTTATTTTGGATTTTTTAACTAATCAATATGACGCGTAAATGAAAACGCTCAAATGTCTCGTCGCATAATGAACTCTCGCCGCACGTGTCACTTGCACGTTTCACTCGCACTCTGCACATCGTCGGAATGCGACCGAGAATAAACATCGCGCGCGTGGCAACAGCAGCGAATATTGTTATTTTAATTAATGACAATAGAGGACAATGATTCATCTGAGTATGACTTTTTAGACATAAACAAAAAGTTTTTGTCATCTAGAATTAATATTAAAAGAGTTATTCAAGAAAAATCAAAAACTTTGGCTATAAAAAACTTACCGAATATATCTCGACACAGCAGATTAAACATTTATTTAAGGCGGAGGATAACATCTATTTTAATTTTATCCGATTAATTTTATTTATAAAAATATGGACTCGTCGTGGATGTCATTAAACATGGATCTCATTAAACAATCGTGGATGACAAAAATATAGGCTTAAAAAAATATGAAAAGAAGCAATTCAAAAGCAACAAAACAAAATGTTTCAATCCATAAATCGCTTATATAATGATTGATTTTTATTTTAAGAAAATATATATTTAGAACTCTATGATTAGAATTATTTTAAAATAACGAAATTATACAAGAGTCAATTATAGTATTCAAAATATTATATTTATAAACAGTATATGATTGTGGAAAACTGAGATTATATTTAAAATCAGATTACAAAAACTGTACTGTATTAAGAAAAAAGTTTAATAAAGCCGTAATATATTTTTTTTAAATCATACAGTATTACCCCTGATAGCGCGAATTTAATAATAAATCGCGGAATTGACTCTGATAACGCGAGCGCATTCTATTCATGCATAGCTCGACCGTAAACTCTATACCGTT
>JAGXCT010034426.1:0-17693 GCA_022495035.1 Philopotamus ludificatus
GATTTGTTTGCGCATGTACGTCATGCGCCCCGCACTGAAAGGGTTAATATAAATCGTGCGCGTTACAAACTGTATTTGTCTAAAATAGTCTAAAGAACAGATATTATAAATAATCGTCGTCATTTATTCGTCTTTAAAATAAAAACATCATTATTCGTTGCTGTTATCACGCGGGCGATATTTATTCTCGCTCGCATTCTGGTACGATGTGCTGAGTGCGAGTGAAACGTGCGAGTGACGCATGCTGCGAGAGCTCAGTCTCATTTACACATCATATTGATTAGTTAAAAAGTTCAAAATATCGAATAAATTATGTACCATGAATAACTATTTTTATTCTTAGAATAATCTGTTTTTTAAAATACTGATAGTTAAAAAAAACCTCTCTGAAGGACACTTAGGAGGTGTCTCAACTTACGAGGGGCAAACCTCGTCGGATAGAAGAACTAAAATGAAAAGTTGGTGATGGTGATTGGCTTTATTAAGTCTGATAAGTTCACCTGATAAGTCTGATATGATGTACAGTTTCATGGACCACTCCCAAAAATCTTTCAAGTAGTATAAGATTTTTTTCCGGCTATTAGACATCCATAATAACCAAGTTAATATAATCTTTTCCAAGTGAAGACATGAAAGAAGCCTTAATCTACCAATTTTAGACTAGGTTATAATTACACATTCGAAATTTTCATTTTTTTTAATTATTACATTAAAAAAAATACTCCAAAAATTAACGCTTTACCGGGACGTGTGTGCAAATTAGCTTACTAATATAAGGGTTAAGTACAATTATATTCAAATATCATTTAAATAACGTTAAAAAAAATCAACAAAAGTTTAATTTTTTAATTTTAGACGATAAATTGTGCCGAAACGCCGTTCTACTGCGTTATATTATTAAAAAGACTCGGGTTAAATTTTGCGGCTAACAAGGGACTGGGGTGCGACGTCTATAGAGCAAGATTGTGCGGCCCTTACAGGCGCTGAGACGCCAAGAGGAAAAGCAATTAAAAATATAATAAAATTTCTTAAAATCGACATTAAATAATATATTATATATATAAGTAATTGCTCGTAATTAAATTAAAAAAATAATAAAAAATCTTTTGGATCAATGCGTCTGGCCCCCGGAGTGGAAAAGGTTAACACATTCGCGGATAGGCTCGCGGCCTTCATTTTTTGATTAAGCGGGGGACATGGGGGCATTTGGTAGATTTATATCCATAGTTATCCATGTCGCCAAGAAGGGTGTGGGCAAGGAAAAAAATATCTCAACCCAATAAGCATTTTTAGTTACTGCGTCTTATGTGTCAGGGTTATTATGAACTGTGTAACTTATTAATCCCAGGACATGAGTTTATATTTTTCAAGGGTCCGCGAAAGCATTAAAAGTTGTCTATAAAACTGGGAAAATTAACGACAAACCCATAGGAGATTTTACAAGCGAAAGAGAACAGGAAAACAACAAGATTTCCCAAGACAAATGCCGAAATGCGGTATTTTTCGAATCTTAAGTCCGAAGGAACTCGACAATCGAACGGAATTCTATTCAATAAATTAATTTTTTTAAATTAAAACGAGCGCAAAGGTCGTCGGATCCCCTCCTCGTTAAATTCTAAAAATTTAAAGTCCTCGTCTTCGAATTTAAATAATAAAATAAAAAGCTCGCAAAGATTCATATTTTTTGTATTCCTCGATTTTCCGTCCATTCTGGGGAGGGCGAATCCGTTTATATCTAAATGAAACGAGAGTTTTGGATTATGAATACGTTTTTTCGTTATCGACGTTGGCAACACTGCGGCCCAAACGTCGAGCTGTCAGATTTGACATTTAGGCGGGGCCGCATCCTCGCCCTGGACAATTGTTATGCAAATTTTAGATCGAGACGAACGTCTACATATTTTTCTCGAATTTTCCGCAAAAGTTTCTTTCGAGGGACTATATATTTTAACGTCGCAATTTGTAATTTTTTCGTTACTTACTTTTTTTAAAAATATTTTTTTTATAATATTTACGTCGTTTATGTTTGGGATCGACGGAAATATTACGGTTTTTGGCAATTTTTGTTATACGTTCGGTCTAGTCATATTATTCGGTCGATCGCGCGTTATTCAAAAGTGAGATTGCAAAAAACTCACCGCGGCAATTTTTTCGACGGGCGCCGATCGACGTCGTTTGTTAAATCGGCGATACCGCGCGCTTTCCGACGTCAATAACAATTTTAATCGAGGGTCATTAAAAAATTAATCGCGCAAGGGACACCTAGTTAATCGATTCGACAACGTCCTCGGAGAGGGGGGGGGGGCGGTAGATCAAATTTGTGCGACTGGCAACCCCGCCTTTTTTTTGAACGGGAAAAAATAGAATCTTTCGGAAATTCGCGCAAAAAAACGCGCGACAAAGCGGCCGCTTCGCCGAGGGCGTCGATTCGCGGCGACGCCGAGGCGGCGGCGAGGCGACGAGGTCGAGCGGCGCCGGGGCGACGCGAGCGAGTCGCGCTCGATTTATCCGGGCTGGCAACACCGCGGGCGCCATCGCGGACGGCGGCCGGCGGCGCGATGAGTGCCGCGAGATGAGCGCGCGCGCGGAGGCGCCGTTGTTCCACGAGGAGGTGTCGGCGCTGGCCGGCCGCTTCGAGTGGCTGGCCACCCCGCAGCGCACCGTGGTGGCTCACGCCCCTGCTGCGCCGGGTGCCCGGCCTCGGCTCGCGCCTGCTGGCCGCGCCATCGAGGCGCGGCCTGCGGCCAGGGCCGGGGCCAGTGAGCAGCTGCAGCAGGAGCAGGCCGAGCGCGAGGCCAACGAGCTGCGCTGGAGCTGGCCGCCGCCGCCGCGCTGGGCGCCGCCAGCCTCGGCTGCCGACGTGGCGCAGCGCGCCTGCCCGTGCTGGTGGCGCGCGTGCCGCTGCTGCGCGCCCCGGCAACGAGCCGGCCAAGCGCGTCTACCTGCGCGCCGTGCCCCACGCCGTGCGCGCCTGCGTGGCCGCCCGCCAGCACGTGCACCGCTGCCAGGAGCTGCTCTCCTACCTGCTCATCCATCCGGCGCTCTCCGACGACGACCGCAGGTGCGAATCCGCTCTTCTTCCGCTTCGATTTCTCGGCAACCCAACGAAACGACCTCGCTCTCGATCATTGTTCAATTGCAGATATTACAATCCCGGTTTGCGTTTCCATCGAGAGTCGACGAGAACGAATCGACGAGCGATCGAAACGTTTGATTGCATCCTAAAATATTTTTTTAACGAGTTCAACCCGCTCGCCCTTTTTAAACCCGGTCCCCCGCCTTAGCGATAATCTAAAACGTACTCCAGGAGGGACGTCGCTTCCGTGCAAACAAATTTCATCATTGCCCCTCCAGTCCCGAAAGACGAAGCAAATTTGTAAGGAGCAGGGATACAATGGGAAACGGCTCAAGATCCTATCCCAGCGTTTGCCTTTGCCCGGCTAGGGCGCCAGATTGATCTAGCCCGGAATAATCTTGTCTCGCCGCCAATTCCTGCTGAGAGATCCACTAAAAAGTGTTCCTTCCCAGGTCTTGAAGGACCGAAGTGACAAGCCTGTTCGTTCTCAGTAATTAAGATAAATTCCATTTTGTGATCATGATAATCCAGCCCGTTACCCCTCTGTCGGCTGTCCCGTTTGGATGACGACATTGAGTTTCTCCGGCCGTGTTTCAATATTCGTCGTCACCTTCGATTGTCTCGTAAAATATTTTATTAATCGAATCATCTTTTTAAGAAAATATGTATAATCCCGTTCCTTGGCTTTCTTTTTTCATGTCATATATTTTATTTTTAAAAATAAAATTAATCAGTCCAAAGGCCGACGTGCCGCTGAGACGACTAAAACAATTATTCAAATTTACGGCATAGTAACGACGGCAAATAGATGCCAACTTCAGCTCCAGCAATTTAAATCGGAAAATAGAAGCGTAGTGAATGTGAGATCAGGACGACACTCAAAATTCAACGGCAATCCGCCGGAGAGATCCTCTTGGTCCACAGTTCAGCGATCAGCGATCCTAATTGAACGGGTATTCCGAGCACGCCGTCTAGTAATAACAAAGAAGAGCGAATGCGTCCCACCTCTCTTTGTTGCTGAGAAAAAAAGTTCAGCCATATTTGAGTCAAATTCTGAGGCATCCTCCGTATTCCCCGGATCATGCTCCTTCGGATTATTACCTGTTTAAGGAAATTGTATTTATAATATATTAACATATTTTGTAATATGTTTAAAAATATTTGAATAATTGCTTTTGATTTTAAAAAAGAAAACGAATGAATTTATTTCCGACATTAATTGGACCGATTTAAAAGACTATGTGTTTGACATTGTTTATGTTTGTATTATATTATGAGCTCAACGTCGACCAATGAAAGCGGAAAATAACCAAAGAACAAACGAAAATCTCCCGATTCGGCCTCAACTTGACGATTTAAAAATACGACCCCGCCTAAATCTTTACAACAAAACTAATAAACGACCCAATTATCCTATTGAAGTGTTAAATTTTATTGCTTTTTTAATCTGAACCAGTGAATATCTTTATTTTTTTTTTAGTACAAATTATTCTATAATTGTTGTCACATGTCAAAACTTTTTGTTACATATTTTGTTACATTTGTGCGACAAATATAATAAAGCGTTCATTTGTATCTTTGACGTCCGAACCTTGTCAACATTCTCGTCGACGAATCTGTCTTCCGCCCTAAAACGTTATCGACTGGGACGGATCAATCCACCATGAGCGTCGTCGACAGGTTGAATATTCTTGAATTTATAATATTTATTGTGTTTCGACATATAATAATTAAATATTATTGTCACCTAATTATTATAGATTATTATATTGACACGTTATAGGCGACGGAATATGCAAACGTCCTCATCAGGCTCAACGTTTTTTTAAATATTATTAAAATTGCACTTTTTTGCCAATTCCTTTTCAAAAGATTTAAAATAAAATCCAAATTTTATCATGGCGTTTGGTTATCATATGACTGCCGAGTGGGAGTCTTAATGAAACGAATAATAATTTTTAATCTCGTTAATTATATATATTCTAATAATGATTTTATATGACGACTCTTATTCTGCCCTCCCTACCGTTCAACAATGGTTGATTAATATCATCGTATGCGTAACATCCCTAGTGTAAGGCCCCATTCATCCAATCTGCCTCCATGTCTCTCCATCTTCCAGTGGTGATGATTAAGTATGGCTTTTATTTTGCCATTCTCCGTGTGCTCATCGTTGTTGAGGTTAAATTCGATCTTTCGGAGCACATCAAGAACCGCATTAGTTGGCTCCGTAATCCTGGTGCAGGTTGATCCACTAACTTTCCTCGTTGCTCCTGAGACCTGAGGAATGGGGCGAGTTTGTAAGAAGTGGGAATGTGGTGGAAAATGGCTCCAGGTATTATTCCGCATTTGCCTTTAGTTGGATAGGAAGCACGTCTTATAGGGCCAGGAGCAGCGAGCGTGTTGGCTCTCGGTAATTCGGCAGGATACCCACCCTTCTGTGCCATGGTAATCCTAGATGTTATTCTTTTGTGAACATACTGCGTATAACTTCTCTGTCTGCTGTTCCATTTAGATATCGATGTTGAGTCCATGTTTCAGTCTATTCATCGGCTTTATTTATGGCGAAAAATTTTGTCTTTTTTGGTCGTCTTATATTTGTTTCATTTTTCCAACGTCGTAATTTATGTTTTTTTCATTATTATTTTCAGATCTCTATCCCAATGGTTACTCTACTTAGAAAATCATATATTCGGCCTTGGAAAATCGCTCGGCGAAGTGTGGCAACAACAGACTGACACTCCGTCGATGACGCCCGCCTGGCCCACAAACGGCAATCAGGCGTTCAGAAGGACCATCGGAAAGAATGTCGAATTTAAAACGACTCTCGACGAGGTCATTACCAATGGCACAGATTCCGTACCTGTGCAGACTCCCGACGAAAATTTGCAAGAATCCTTTTCGAAAAATGGAACCGAAATCGAAGTCAACGGCGAAATGGACAGATCCTTCTTTGACCCGGCAATAATTCAACCCAAGGCCAGACGATCCAACAGCTTGACACCGCCCTCGACGTCGTACGGATTGATTTCATCATCGTCCGAGAATTTAAATGTGGAACATTTTATGCAAAAACCCAGAAGCTTCTCGTTGTCCAGCGAACACAGTCTACTGAACGTACAGCCGATCAGCAGCCTGTCCTCTAGCAGCGGCAGCGATACGAGACTCGACGATCTGAAATACAGTAACCTAGGGGACCACGATGGGATGTCGACGATTGCGCACTGGTTAAAAACTCTAAGACTACACAAATACATATGGCTTTTCTCTAACATATCCTACGATCAAATGTTAGCAATTGACGACGAATATCTTCAGGGACTAGGTATTTATTTCGCATAACGTAATCTGTATATAATGAATAATTTCATAATTAAATTGATTTTTTTACGATTGCAGGAGTAACTAAAGGCGCCAGACACAAGCTATTATTATCGATTAAAAAATTATCTGAACGACAAAGCATGTTGGAAGAGATGGAGAGGGAATTGTCGAACGGAAGTTATATATCCGTAACGAATATGACGTCGATCTTGGAACAGCTTCGCGCCATTGTGATAAGTCCAATCAAACCGGAATCGAATCTTGCATCCCTCTTAGTTAAAGTTTTAGATTTAGGTAAATTGAATTGTTCGTAGATGCGACGATCCAATATCGGTATGTTATTAACGATTGGTTATATTGCAGCTTCCGCGCGATTATTATCGAGCGGGTCGACATATCAGGACGGGGGCACTTCTGTTTCACTCCACTGTTGGCTCGTCGATCGAGCATTGGCACACGATGCATTCTCTCGGAGTGCAACTCTCTCCGCAGAACTGAGATCGCTCAAATATAGGGTTCCGCCTAGACAGTTTCTCGCTCATCTCGGCGATGCACCCTTCCAAAGAAGATCCAAACCACGGTAAATATTTATTTAAGTCAAATAATTTCCATAAATATTTTTTTATTTAATATATAATATTGTTGGGATCCGGAATTAATGTCGTATTTTAACCGTTTATTAAATCATAAACAGACAGGCATTATTTATTTTATTGGTTTTCACTATATCTAGCCTCTTGACATTATGCCGAACACAAATGATATAGTTGATCACGATGCAACTCTGTCGTGGACGTTTGGCCATGTTTTAATAGTTTAAAATAAACATTTCTCATCTCCAGTAATTAAATCTCAGAGAATTGGGCTGTATTGCTCTTTTTCTTGCAATAATCTCCATATGTTGAGACGTTCCGCCTTGTTGCATTCAGATAAGTCATGCAGGACACACGCATTTGAAATCGCAATTAAAAAATGCGACATTAATTCCGGGTAATACAACGATTTTAGTAAATTACCCAAACTCTAAACTTAATGATCTTCATAATTGTTTATTGGTTGACCCATATATCGTATCGGTGATTTTTGGTTCGATTTTGGTTAAAATTTCATTATACTGTGCGTCCATTTTGAGAACAAAGAGCAAAACCACCTGGTCTTTCCAAATGTATCATCACGTTTTTTGTGCATATAATTTTTGATGCGAATCATGACCGCTACAGACCAATCTGATCTGAAGAGTTTGAGACAAGGTGACGCTCTAGTGTGTCTGTTGTTTAACATAGCACTCGAAGGTGTAATAAGAAACTCCGGTGTGGAAACATCTGGCACCATTCTTAATAAATCCGTGCAGCTTCTTGCCGATGCTAAAGACATTTTGGGCAGATCTCAGGGATGCATGCCAGTGAATAATGGGAGCGGGAACTGGCTGGGAGAGAGAATTAACAAGACTGAGATAATAAATGCCCATATGCCAAGAACGAATCCTTGACCCCCGAGAGTCAAAGAGTACAGCCCTGAGGTGCTACTTTGGACTTCAAAAGCATTTACGGTCGAGATTCCTCGCAAAGAAGACTAAAGTTAAGCACTACAGTTTCCTCATCAGGCCCGTCTTATCATACGGATCTGAATATTGGGCTTGGGACAAAACAAGATGAGCGACAACTGGATATCCTAAAGGGGAGGATTCTGAGACGAATATTTGGAACTACTTTCGGCGACAGGGAATGGCGTATCTGAAGCAGCAAAGAGCTGTGCTGACTTTACAACGATATACCGGTCACAGCTGTCGTCAGAGTCACCGAAAGGCTTATGGTTAACAAGCCTTCCTCCCCCCTCCCCTCCCAAGAGGAAAGGCAGACCAAGGCTAAGGTGGTTCAGCTCTGTACTGAGGGACACTGCATGACATACTTATCGAAAGATGAAGCGACGAGGCGGCAGACTAGAAAAATGGAGTAGGGTGTTAGATGAGGCCAGGGCTCTACAATAGGGCTGTTGTACATGATGATGACAGACCAATCTGAGATAACACACGACTACACAGATTTCATGTCATGAAATACAAAAATCTCTTACCCGAATTGAGTAATACTTCAGCATACACCTTATTCTCCTGACGTTGCTTCGTCTGATTTCTAAATGCTCGCCAAAAAAAAAAAAATATTCTTTGTTTTTTCCAGTCGATACTATAAGATTTTTCAAAAATGTGTAAAGGATGCATAAAATGGGGTCAAAAAATCAGAAGATAAAGAAGGATTCGTTATAGAAATATAAACACAGTTTAGAGAAGAACACACATCGACATATTTATTCACGAAAATAATAATTTTTAAAGGCATCTACAGCTTAATGGATCGCGTCTCTGACGCGTACGACTCAAATTACCTCCTCTATTATGATCTCTAGGGATGGCAGCACGCACTGGTCTATGCCTATGAGTATCTGCAAAGAGTGGATCTACTGGGGATCACGAAAGGGGTCCGGGCGTGAGTGTAAAGAAGACGTCCACGTCCTCGGACGACTATGTCTGTAATGTTGTGGTCTAGTCAGCGCTGTTTTTATCAGCGTTAATAGCTTGTCTTGTTGATTAATCCGTGGTAAATAAATATATATAATTACGACACTATGGTGTCGATGAGGGTGGCCACGGAAAAGACGAGAAGAAATATCCAGAGTCAACATGGTGGCGTCTGGATCTAGCACGCGGATAATGGCGGCTACATTTTACCGGAGAGAAAGACGAGGACGTCTGAACGTCACGACCGCCGGGGACAGAGAGAGAGGGGTTGGCCGCCTGCGGGACGCCTTAGCATCGTGGCGGGGGAGATATCGATCACGCCCCTGTATCCCGCTAGAAAGCGCGGGAAATAATCTCGCGCGCGTTGGAATAACCGCTACAAATGAATTCCAAAAATAGGCTGAATGGTGGAATATATAACAAAAACTAAAAATATTATTTTCATTTAATCTATTGTCACTGATAAAATATATGGGTCAACTTAATACTAAAGTGTTTAAAAAATTATTTATGATCTGATTTAATATAATATGATTTTTGTTTCAGGTGGAGAAATTGTACGATCTCGAACTGGCAAAGCAATGACAGCAGCAAACATAAAAGCTCATCGTATCCGTCCTTTCCATCGCAAACACCGCTACCTCAGAGATTACCACCGGCGGCTTCCATGGGCGACATAAACTCGCGACTCGAATCGCTATGCCTCCAAATGACAGAGCAGGCGATCAATTGACCCGAAGTATTCGGCAACACTCGCGGATAGATTAACGTTTCACTATCTATATAGATTGTATAAATTCGAGAAAAGGAAATAGTATATATTTAATATAAGTATTTAACACCAAATTTTTTAAAATTATATTATAATGCATTTTTATCAACCATTATATATTGTAATTATAATGAAAACTGCGTGTTGGTAAATGGAGTACGATCGCAGAGTGATCACATGTTTTGATGTCTGCGTAACTTTGACACGTTATTATGTACGTTTGATTCTACTTGATTTACCAATGCGATAATAACGATTAGATCATTAGTTTGTGCATCATTTTTGCCGATGCAATCGCGAGATAATAATTATGAACGACCTCCATTGCTACAGGATGGCAACTATATTATATGAATTTATATCTGAGTCAAATTATATATCTATATATATTTATATTACGACGTATACATAGTGTACTGATTAGTATTATTTAAAAGAAGAAGAAAAAAACTAAAAATACTACCGCTCAATATTTTCTCAGAATTTATTATTCAACAATTGGTAGCTTTATTATATACAACGGGTTAAAATGGCCTTATATTTATTTATATAAATTGTATTGTGCCGTTGATTTGGATTTATTAAAAAAAAATAATAATAATGATAATACAGTACAATCGTAGATTTTTTTTTATTTTAGATGTGTGAATGTTACAGCTATAGATTTTTATTTTCCTGTAATGTTAACAATGTACATATTTACGTAATATTGTGTTAAATAACAGACCATTTTTTATTATATATATATATATGTATGTTATAATTGCATTGCGTCAAAATATACGTATCGTACGCGACGGAAATGTTCAACGATGTACAATCGTAACGCATCGAAAACGTAGATCCCCCTAAATTCGATTTACGATTATCGTAGTGCGTATGTTTAACGTTGTGTGCAGTTCGGCCGGTGCATGTAAATAAATGAAAATCGCATCGGTTTTTTTTGTAATATATAGCGAATATTTTAATCGTATTTTTATATTGACCAATCAAATCTAACTTGATCATTAAGTGTTGTTATGTGAAAAATTAAATTAATTATAATAATATTATATATATATAACTGTATTATAGATTTTGCATATTTATATTTTATTATTGCGCAAATTTGCTTTTTGGTTAAATTTAAGATTTTTTAAGACACATTTTTGTATGTTTAAGTACTTAATGTTCAAATAATACGCCGATGTAATGTTCGTCGTTTGTTTCTAATCTTTTTGTATTTTATTTAATAGCGATACTTTTAGATTATATTATATTTATATGCATAGATCACATGCACAAATATCGAATTAGCCTTCGTGCATTGTTTCATATTTTTATTGTACGTTCAAGATGTGTTTTTGTTTTTTTTTTCTGTAAATGCACGTTTCGCACTCGGAATAATTTCGTATTATTCTTCAGATCTTATTTGAATACGTAATCGCCGACGCTTGATTGTGTGTGCGTATATTTGAATTTTTCGTGCATTTCGCGGCTGTATATTCCGATTCGGATTCGCAAGTCGATTGACGTGCGTCAGATTTATTTATATATATATATATCCAATTTTTACATGTTTTAAAATTTTAATCGACGATAATTTGTTTTTGTACGTCGTCGTAGGTTCATTTTCACGATTTTATTTTACGTTGATCATTTTTTATATTGTTTATTGCATCTCGTTTTGATTTTATTATCGATGAAAGTATATATATACGTTTGTGTGGGTTGCCATATCGACGAATTTTCTTCGCCACGGTTTTATTATTTTATTTTGCGGGCGAGCATAATTTTTTATTTAACGTGTGTTGATATTTGCCAAGTTTAACGTGGACTGAGAATATTTAATGTGTATGTAATGTTAATGATAGTGGATCATTTTAGCCTCAAAAAATATATGTGCGGGTTGCGTCGCTCTATCGTTTGCGAAGGGGATGTGGCATGAGTCGCCGTCGCCGCGCGACGTCTGCATCTCATGCCGCGGACGTCGCTCGTCGTCTGCGATGCATTCCCTTGGCCATCGGTTCGACGTCGCAATATTCCCCACTTTATACGACGTGTTCATCCGCGATTGTTTTATGTTTTTACGATGCGGGATCGTTTTATATTTTTATTAGGCGGGAGCGGCTTGTCCGTATGAACGCATTACGTATAAGGGATCATATTGTGCAATAAATATATGCATAATCGTTTTTTATTACGATATCGAACGACGTGTAGCTTTCTTAAGTAATTATTAAAATAATTATTAGATATTCAAATTAACGTTATATTCATATTTAATTCTATAGATGCATTTATGAATCGAAATACTTCTATATATATAAAATTATCAATAGGTAGCTGTGAAAAATGCATTTTTATATTTAAAATTTTGATTCATGTTCCGTTTTTCCGTAATGCATGCGATTTATCTATATTTATATTTCCAGTTAGATATAAATTGTGATGCTGTGCATGCATTCTCTATATATATATATATATTTTTATGGATTATCGGACGCTACGATCGATCGGTTTGACGTTTATCTAATCTCAATATTCCGCTCGCAAGTGTACGTGTCAATTTAATTTATAACGAAAGTCGATGACCGCCAAAATAAATCATATTAAATATATATATATGTAACATGGTATTTGAATCGGAGGTTGTACATCTCTACGGGGCAATATAATACGTGCGTTTTATGTATCGTGAATTATTCAGCGGACGATGGAATTAGTTTTATCGCTGATCAAAACGTAAATAATGAAACACATATCACAGATTTCCATTCGGTGTCATGTAGTTTTGTACGATTAATTGATAAGTATATTTTTTAGCAAAGAAATCTGTGATAATAAATGTTTAAGATGCTTTGTTGTTATATTTGTTTTGAATTTTATTTTTTTTCTTTCCCCGAAGCTTTTTTATGTTGCGGGCGTGAGTACGCTGCGATTTTCACGTGGATTTATTTATTATTTAGTTGTGTAGATTTAGCAAAATTATTGCCGCAGTTTGAAATGTGAGAGTTCAAAGTTCATCTCTGATCGATTCTCGTGTAATTTAATATATTTATAAACGTTTGTCCTTTGAAGTTTGAATTTATTTTACTACTTGCATAAAAAATTAATGTATAATGATAATAGTTGAACTAAGCGCTTCCATATTTCAGTAAGGCATATAAATGTAATACAAATAACCATTAAAGATATTTTTATAAGACATAATTTTTTAAAAACGACACACGATTCAATAATGTCACATTTAATTTAATCTTATACGATAATACTTTTATATAAATAAATACTTATATGAATGCAAATAATATTGTTTATTGTCCTTCCATTGATTATGAGTTGTTTTTTTTGTTTTATTTTCTATTCCGAATATTATAACACTGACCGCATTATTTTTCAATATAAACGAACGTCATAATTGTATGGAAGGTTATTTGCCAAAGTTGAAGAGTTCCTCTATTCTCTCGGAAATATATATTCAGGGTCGACGATAACCGAACGCGCCCCACTATTTAAAATTTAATGTCAACATCGTGTCATTCTCGCTTATCTACCGATGTCCGATCGTGTTGATTTAACAATGAAAATATTATGTTTGACACTTTGACAGATCGGATGCGGTTGCGTCACAACCGAGTTGTCAGCGATCAACGAATAAAGCTACATTGATTTAGAATCGATACGTAAGACGCGTTACTGCCGATTTAGAGGATTGTCTAGATATATATATATATATATTCTAATCGTTTCATATTTTTAATGTACGTTTTTTTTTTGTGATCGTAAATTTTTTGTACTAATTGTGTGATAATTGAATATTGATGAAAAAGTTGAAATTCATATGAAAAATACAAGACTGATCTTCTAGTGAAACATGCTGGAAATGTTAAATCGTAGTTTAACTTTCTGTATAAAAATAAAAATAGTACAACCCACAAAATGATGTAATAATTTTGATCATGCCTATATAAATGATAAAGTGATTATATTATATGATGATTTTTTAAGTGTTATTAAGCATGATGTCTAATGATTGTAGTATTGTTTTTTCATGTTGAAATATTGTACGACGAAACTTGCAGGTTGTAATAAAAGTGTTCTATAGATCTCGGCGTTTTATTGATTGCCCCTTTCGTTTATCGTTCGATAAAAAAAACTTGCGTTGAATATTGGTAGAATGCTGATGGCTAATTTACAGTGGAACCTCTCATAACGAGCATAATTCGTTCCAGAATCTTGCTCGTTGTGTGAAACACTCGTTGAGCGAAACTAATTTTATCATATAAATCAATATAAAACACGATAATACCTTCCATGCGAAATATTTTCTTTTAACGTTTATTTAAATAAAATTACATGCTTATAAATTGTTAAAGATCGTAACAACCTGGATAAAAACATTTTTAAAAATAGAAACTAGCTTATTATTTATTAATTTATGACAAATAATTAATTCTTTTTTACTAGAAAGCTGTCTAGAGATATTTGTTTTAGCCGACTCTTTAAAATTTGGTGAAAATGTGACACAGCGTTATCATTGAATATGTTTGTAGCACGCATAGCCACCTCCTTATTAGGATGATGCTTCTCAATGTACGATGAAACAGTTTCCCATGCTTTCCAGCATTTCTCTTATTGCGTCAGAATGTTGTTTTCTGCTACTTCCTCTTCCTCAAACTCTCCTTCATAACTTCTTGCTGTGAAATACGATCCAACACACACAAAGTGCGTCATGCGTTTGGCTTGCCGTCACTCGTTATGCGAAATGTCACTCGTTAAGGGAGCAATTTTTTCGCTTTTATTTTTGCTCATTATGCGAATTACTCGTTATGCGAGGTGCTCGTTAAGAGAGGTTCCACTGTATTTAGGTTTTTAAGGAGTTCTTCATCAATATCTTGATTAAAACCATTGAATTATTTGTACTCGTCCTAATTTCTGTTTTATCAAAACTTTTAACACGTGTAGCACGCGTGTGCGGTGAGTTGACAATTGTCACCCCAGGGTGACTATAGAAATAAAAGGGTTAAATATGTATTTAAAAAATGTGGAGTGAAATTTTGTATTATTTTTTGAGTTTAATTTTGTCGTGTGTCGGTATCGGAAGTGGCCGCAATCGTATTTGGGTGCAATCCTGATTCAGTTGGTTGTATGAAACTATGAGAAGCCCGGGCCGCTATCCGTGCCGATTCGGGGCACTGTCGGAAGTGCCCGTAGTGAATTAAATACGAATCGGCCCTATCCACGTCCGATTATTATTGTTAAAATCCGCGCGTTGACAGCTCAGCTCCAGGGTTCGTGGTCGGCTACCTGAACAGTATTTGAAGAGCTTAGTTAACCTGGAGGACAACTATCATAATCCTGGCCTCTGGGATGATTTGAACACACCTCTGCTGGTGCTTGGAAGGTGGATAGAAGAAGCCCAGGCCTGGCTGTCCTCCAGGTGGCAAAGACCCTCTTTGAGTTGGAATCCATCTAGAAAAGTGATGTTGTGGGATAGTCCATTTAGAATTGCTGCCAAAGGATGACTTGATTAATGCAGAGGCTTATTGTCCACAATTAGACAGATCGAAGACGAAACTCAATCAAACTCTTCTAGATCTGATCAATTGACAGGGCGTCATCTTGCACCAAGACAACGTTAGACCCTATCAAAAAAATTAAGAACTTTAGTGAAAGATACTGTTACTTCCGCCTTATTCTCCAGATCTCGCTCCTATCTATTCTCATTTTTTTACCGCTCTACAGCAGTTTTTAGACACAAAAATATGAATTTAAATAATGTAAAAACTGCTATTACTAAACTAATAATTTATATAATAATGTCATTCAAAAGTTGTTAACCAATTTTTATTATAAAAACAGTTATTCAATATATGCTTTATAATTATGTAGATATTCTGATTTTTGTAACTAATCAATATGGCGCGTAAATGACATGCGCACTGGGCGATGTCTTACCGCGGACTGAGCTCTCGCAACAAGTATCATTCGTACGTTTCACTCGCATTTAGCACTTCGTATCGGACGCGAGCGAGAAAAAACATCGCGCCCGTATCAACAGAAGCGAATATTATTTTTATTCTTTAGACTTTTTTTAGACAAATGCAAAAAGTTTGTGACATGTATGATTTATTTGTATAGAGTTATTCGAAAAAAAATAAAAACTTGCGGCCAATAGACACGATCGAAAGTGGCGGATTTCCCCTTAGGCGCATGAGACGCGCCTTGTTTTTATTTAAATATTTTTGTTTCAAAACAAAAATATTGTCCCGGCTCCCTAGCCACCCAAAGGCAAATATCGGGATAGTTCCTCGAGCCGTTTCCCATCACATTACGAATCCCAACAAACCGACCACGTCTTCCAATTCCTAGGTCGTAGTGGCAACGAGGAAACTCGTTCGGATGGAAGTAAATGTCACACCATGGGGCTGTTTTAGACTATCGCTAAGGCGTGCAATGTTAGTCTGTCGGCACAAAGAGGGGTCTGCCCTTCCGAAAGGCTACTATTGCTGTTCTTGGCGTGCTCTGAAAGGCGAAGGCAACTTCAACCAGAGACGAGCACGCGAAGTATGGCAAAGTAAAAGCCATACGAAATCATCATCATCATCATTAATAATTTAGCAGTATTACCTAAATCAAATTGACAAATGCTATGCTATGACATGTTTTTCGGGTGACCATTGATCCTTTGGCTGCCAAGAGCCGATTTAATCGTCTTTTGCTGCTTACCCAGTATTGTCCGATACGGCGGCTCAGCATCGTAAAGTATTAAAAGTATGCGATACATTTTGGACAGTCTGTGTTGGGTATTGAAGAAATTACTGCATATTTACTTCAGGAGTAAATAACATTTTTTAAAATATATATATTTAAAAAAAATGTTTGAACGATACATTACTTTCGATAAAATATGTTTTTGTTATAGAGCTTCTACGGAACTATCACTCTTACTGTACGAAATATTTGTCGAAGCAAATGGCACACTGTTTACAAATTATAGAACACATTTTACTATATTATTTTTTATGACAGAATCGCGACAATTCTGGCTTAAAAATTCTCAGCATATAAAAAAAAAAATCGGAATCTGTCACGTGGTTACCTTAAGACAAAACGAGGACAATGCATCGGGACCCTCGCCATACAACCCTTCAGAGGATCTAGACCAGTGGTTCTTACTGTACATATACAATACTTTTTTTTTTATAAAAGTTACGACAATGTTAGTAATGGTTAATGGATTCCTTATGCCCTAATTATTCCCTGAACGACAGCGACTTATCGATGAGTCGCGTTTTTATTTACTCCGCACGCTAGCGTAGAGACACAGTGGTTCTTTACCTTGTCGTAGGTACTGAACCTCACCAGTATCATATGCGCGTTCACCGAACCTTCATATCATACGTTTATCATTTTTCATAATATCATACAATAATTTGGGTGTGTGTTTTGACCTCCGCCGAATCTGGGAGACTGACTCACCGAACCCCTGGGGTTCGATCGAACTCAGGTTAAGAACCACTAACCTAGACCCTCAAGAAGCCTCTGATTTTTTTAAAAATAATACTTATTTGTAAACCGTGACCTGCTATCAATTTTAAGGTAGCCCGCAAGCTGTCGGCAAAATCTGACAATCTGAATCGAGATTATTTAAAAGTTTTTTTTTTATTAAACTAAAACTAACTTTTTATTTAAAAAAATGCGCCTAGAATGCACATTTTAGGGTGTTGTGTAGTGCAGTGGAGTGCATGAGGCAAGAGTGGTAAAATAAATCTGTGGCAGAATTTATTATAAAAAAATAGCATATAAAACAATTAATGTCTCAGGATAGCAACGAGTAAGTGTCGCCGCTTAAAAAAGGCACTACTAAAAGTTGTCAGAACTGGATTTCCCTTGAGGTTGGCAGGATTGGATTGTTACTAAGGTTGACAGAATCAGATTTCTCCTGAGGTTGACAGAACTGGATTCCTCATGAGGTTGGCAGGATTAGATTCCTCCTAAGATTGGCTGAACTGGATTTCTCC
>JAGXCT010034427.1:0-50471 GCA_022495035.1 Philopotamus ludificatus
TAGAAAATTTGATATAACGTATAATTTTGTAACGTATGACGTAATATAATTACCATGGAAAATTGCTCAAAATGTTGCTGAAGTGCTTGATTAATGTAAAAATTATCAGCGGCAGACTGACTAGAGTACGACGTGGCCCCTCCGCCGGCGTCGTAATGGGGACTGTCCCCGCCGCCGCCTGCTCCGCCGGGGCTACTTCCGGGACTGCGCGGACTACGGTATCCACCGTTGCTCGCGCCGCTTATCTGAGAAGGCGCCACCCCCATCTAAAACATTCGATCATCGATTAAAAAAATAATCATTACTATAAAACGATTAAACTGATTGAACTCACAGTGGGCGACGGCACGTTTATGTTCGAATGAGATGAATGCAATGAAGGCGGACTACATTGTTGCTGATAGCCACCCCATGATTCTAAAGTGACACCCTGAAACGCACAACAATATCACATGTAGAATAATAATTCACGAATATATTATTGATTTATAAAATTTGTAATATAATTGTATTTTTAAAGATTGTTTTATCGATGCAGATGCAATTAGAGAAACATTAAGAGAAAACATCGGAATAAAAAAACGTGCAAAAATTAAATTATATAACAAAATCATAAAATAAAACAAACCTTACTATGGTGAAGGTACCTATTTGAATTGGGCACAGACAAGTGATTCTGAAATACACATCAAATATATACTAAAAAGACATTAGCAAATAAAAATAAGAAGCATTAATTAGCAAAAAAAAAAAGTAAATAAATTAATTAAATTAAGCATTATCACTAAACGGTTACTATTCGAATTACACTCCTTATACACCTTAAACGTCGAGTAAAAAAAATAATAACAATTTGGCAATTTACGCTAAAGTATAAATTTCGTAACATATAAACATAGAAGGTTAAAACTATAAAAAAAAAATAATAATAAAAGTTACAATACACATTACTTACATGCACTAATCTAATAAAAATATATGGCAATGAATAGAAGTGAGCAATATAACAAAATCAACAATCTTTCCGTGATATCTTTATGGTCACTGGATAAGAAGTAAGCAGGTAAATTGAAATTACTATGAGCGGAATATTTTTTAGTTCTACTCGACCAAATACAAAAATAATATATGCCAATTAATATAATAAAAAAAAAACATTTCATGAAAAATTAATCCACTTTTAATTTTTTTAATACGTAATATATTATTGGGACAATATGCACAATTTAAGATATTATTACAACATGAGATTAATATTATTAATACAATTAAAATTAAATCTCAATGTCAACATTAGATAATTAAAATAATTAAACGTTAAAAAAACGAAAAACATCTAGTCATTGTGCAAAAAATGAGAGAATAATAATTATACCTGTGGCGTATGGTGATTCGAGTAGTGGTGATGGGGTGCCGTCGGACTACCAGTCTGCGAGGTTGAGCGTGGGGAGTGGTGGGGCGAATGCGTTGTTCTCAATGGAGGAACCGACGTAGGGGACAACGTCGCGGGAGATGCTGAAACGGGACTCTGAAAAACGCGAACATTTATAATAATTTATAATAATCAACGACACAAAGATCAATAAATAAAAAATAATACTCACAGTGCTGTAGGGACTACTGCTGTGATCTTGTACATCACGATCGAGAGGATTGCCGTGAAGTGGAGGTGCGGGAAAATGTACTGACGTGAGGTCGGGTAGTGATCCTGTGTTGGTTCCCACAGGAATCTGAATGCCACCCGAGTCATGAGCAGAGGGATATATGCTGAAAACAATTCATTATAATGATCATCAATATATTCTCTGATACAGATATTATTAATAAATTATTTAAAATAAACCGTACTGGATTCCGGGTACTCTCGGAACTTCACACGACGATCTTGGCCTATTTGGATTTCCATCTAACACCATCATCCCGTCGATATTGCCGTCTGCAAAAAGATATTTTAAAAATTATATTAAATAAATTTCGATACTCCGATTGTCTTATAATGTGGAGTCCGGTATTCTCCATTTTTACATATGCCGTAGAAACCTGGATCATAATGGAAAATATGAAGGGAAATATTGATGCCTTTGATATGTGGTGCTGGCGACGACAGGCAACAAAAATGACGACAGACTGTTAACTGTATTTCCCAAAAGGATTTTTCGCTACTTTGGACATCTTACTAGAAGAAACGACAGCTCGGAGATGCTTGTCGCAATTGGTAT
Organism: Philopotamus ludificatus; assembly: GCA_022495035.1. NCBI lineage: Eukaryota > Metazoa > Arthropoda > Insecta > Trichoptera > Philopotamidae > Philopotamus > Philopotamus ludificatus. The sequence continues at coordinate 2,220 of JAGXCT010034427.1, forward strand.
CATAAGAGGACGCAGGGGAAAGGGCTAGAACGACCGAGTAAAAACGGCCATTGGCTCCACTGTAGAAGCTATCATCCAAGAAGCAGATTGCAGAGGATCCCAGAAAGCCACAATCAAGGGTATTCGGGTCAAGAATGGTTGCGATCCTCAGACATGAGGGTGTCGACTCATGAAGAGATTGCAACGCACTTTGTCAGTACACTGCTTCCTATCAAGGCTGTTGACTTTTTACAAGTTGTGATACACCTTCCTCTGTCTTGAATCATGTCACTCAACTCAATAAATCCCAAGCTATGGGATCATGATCTTGCTGTATGGAATAATACTGCAAAACTGTAAGAACCAAGATCCTTCTAAAAACATATACGGCTTCTTCTTAGGTCGGCACCCTCATGTCTTAGGATCGTGATCATTCTTGTTATCGCAGCTACTACGGTGGAGCCTGTGGCGGTCTTCACTTCGCCCTGACCCTTCCCCTACGCCCTTGTATGTTTCCAAGCGCGACGAGCTTCTCCAGGCAATCGTTTCTTCTGGCGAGATGCCCAAAATATCGAAGAATCCTTTTGAGACAAATGGTCGAAAGTTGGTTTTCTTTGTAGTTCCCCATTTCTTTTAGGACAGACACGTTTGTGTGTTTAGCGGTCCATGGTATTCTCAGCAGACCCCCTGTTTTTCGTTGTCAAATCATTGATAGCTTTGACATCGCATTTTTAGCCATCCCTATTCGCCTTCTAATCTCCGGCTCACAATTTCCGTTACTCGTGAGTAGTGATCCTAGATAATGAAACTCTTCAACCCTCTCCAGATCCGGAAGATTAACAGATCTGGATAGCTGATTACTCCTGTGGATGATCATCAGCTTGGTTTTAGTAATGTACGGCTTAATGGGCCTCATAAACGCGAATATGATATCACACTGCATTCCTCACTCACGGATTGATCTGGACATGTTGACAAAGCGAACTAAATATAGATAGAAGTTCTTTGAAGAACTCACCTTGTCTGTGAGGATGCGGACTGTGATGCAGCGCCGTGTTGAGACCTTGATGCGAATGAGAATACGGATGCTGCTGAAGTTGTCCCAGTTGGCCGCCTAAATTACCCAATTGACCACTGAGATGATGATGATGCGATGCTGTTTGGTGATGGTAATGATTAGATCCATGGTGATGGTGATGCGGAGAGCCTCCCTGCGGAGAAATATCGCGCGGTATCGCCGACGACTGATGCAGCGCACTGTCGGAGTTTGTTCGTCGCCATCCACTATCGGGCGGTGGGCTGAAAAACGATCCAATTCATCACATCATCTGTAATACATCGATACCAAAACAATGGTTTTGTAGATACCTCAGATAAACCGTGCTTCCGTAGGGTGACGTATCTATCTTGCGGTCCTGCGGCCTGGCCCTCATGGGGCCGACGCCGGCGGGACGCCCTCTCGTTTGCTGCTGAGGGACTTGAGACGTTTGATTTTGAGGAGGTGTTGCGCACGGCATGCCATACTGATTCAACACTGTATCTTCAGGCTGCGGACATAAAATAAACGTCGTTACTATGCGCATCGAACACAATTTCGTTTATTAAAATACCATGCAAAATTTAAAATCGATTAAATATGCGAAAAAATACGCTAAAAACAATATATATATGCGATTTACACGACAGCTGTTTGTATCGAAAATACAAAAGATTTTTTTAAGATTCGAAAGATAAAAAAAATATTAACGATTTTTCCGCGTACTTTAAGTTCAAGGCCAAAACGGGATGAGTCGAAATATTGAAGAATAAATAAAATTCGAAACGATATAAGGTACTATAGATACAGAATGTCAATAGAATTATTTTGGATGTAAACAAACACAACAAGGTCATCAACTCAAATCGACTGAGTAAAATTATACGCCGATTTTTTTTTGTTGCTAACTAGAATATTACAATCGCTGATTTTGTACGGAATCGATCATTTCCTGATGAGATTTTGGAAAGGAAAAATCGTAAAAAAACAAATATTAATTGAAATTATATTTATTGTAAAAATCTTGTAATTATTTTTCGCGTAAAAAAAGCGTTCATCAAAAGTTTACAGTTAAAAAAATGCATTTTTTTCATAGTTCGTACTGCATTTGATATTAAAAAAAAATATATATAAATTCAAGGGCAACATTAAACATGTACGCATTTACAATAGTAACGCGCAATACGTTTCGAAAATATTAATCTGTAAATATTTTCTATGACTCAAAAAATCATCCGTTAAAATCTGGCCTATCGTCGTCACACACGATTCGATAAAATTAAAAGTTGAAGGGTCAAAACAAAACCGCGGTCCGTTATCATCGAGATGATTCCTCTCATTGGTCGTCAGATGGGCGAGCCTTCGAGATTCCGACCGAATGAGGTCTCAGCAATATTCAGTAACGAATGATAAGAAAATTAACAACATAATATTTTTATTATCGATCACACTGGCACGTAGAAGGAACAACATATGCGCAATAAACTATGCAGGGAAAAAAAAATCACAGAGAAGTTCAGAGCCATAATATATAACTCGATAAATAAATTCGTGAATGTGTGTGTACTGCAATAGTTTTCCGCGATCATTCCGCAAAACGAGTTATACGATAAATCATTTTAAAATGAGGCGTAATTTTCGCGCAAAAAATTAATGGCTGATACAATGGGCATTAGCCCATAAACAAATAAATTGCGTTTTTTTTTAGCGAGAAAAGGAAAAAATGTGACTGAACCAAGGTTGACTTTAAATTCTATTAAAAGTTTTATTCGTATTTAGATTTTGTTAACCTAATCGTGGCGATGGGGTCTATTTGGGACCCCGAGCTTTTGATATTTGAAGTCTAAAGAATAAATATAAATAATCATTGACCGCAATTGCGAAGTTTTTATCGCTCCGTACCAGATGCGAGTGAGAAAAAACATCGTGCATGTGAAACAACATGCGACGAGCCTTTAGACGAATTTTTATTCTTAGGAAAATCCATTTTTAAAACAACATTTGAAATGTTTGGGGTCTATTTTCATATAAAATAGACCCCATCAACCAAATCCGTTGGTTTCGAGCCGCCGTGACAGATCGCTTAAGCAAAAAAACAACAATCGATTCGGATGAAAGCATTAATTTACGAGATTTTTTCCTCTATAAATTATGATAATACGTTCGTTGGGAAAATCGCTGAAAAAAATTGGAATTTCAGATTACATATCAGATGATTTGGTAGTCAGAGTGATTGAGTCCGGCGACCTCATAAAAAGAAAAAATCATTTCCACGAAATTGATCCGAGTGAAATAATGAAACGTATTCTAAAATAAATATCAATGAAAACTTTTAAGGGTTTGCCATTAAAAATAGCGACTTTTACGCTGAAAAATGAAAAGTTGTTTCTGAAAGTACAATAGAAACGCGACCTTGCGGTATATATTAAAGATGAAACCTGCTCGGAACGAGTTGCTTACTTAGCCGACGTTTCAGATTAGCTAAATAAGTTTAACCCGAAACTTCAGAAAAAGGTAACATACGCTATTGAATATTAAAATAATCTTGAAGCATTTGCCACTGAGCTTTCAAAAGAAAGAATGCCCGAAAATACTTGAATATTACTGAAGCAAGTTTTTGAAATATAATTAATTACAAAAATCAAATAGCTAGTCCTAAAAACGATATATCGTTGTTCAGCAGTCAAAGGGTTTAAGAGTATACGGTAAATATGAGAGATCAAATAACAAAAACAATATCGTGACAATAAAACGAAGATTATCTATGAACCCTTTGGTTGCCGAAAAGTCTCTTTCCAGTACAAAAAAACAACGATATATCGTATCTCAGCAGGCAACTGGTTAAATCTCTGATTTTAATTTAATTTAATATTAATTATCCGTCCAAACATCGCGGAAAAATTCTAACTCTCATTTCATAATTAAATAAAAATATCATAAAATATTGATTTTTAACTAAAAAAGATTGGGAAACTTTGATATAGAAGATAATGAATGAATGAACCAATGGTGATTTGATAATAACGAAACTGTTGTTGTGTACAAACTCTTCATTCATCAAGTTTTGGACTGTATAGGGAGAATAAGATTCCAATGAGATTTAAATCTCGAGTACTTAAGACAACAGAAAACAAAAAAATCAAGTTACTGGACCATCTAACAAGAAATAAATAAGAAAAGGACCAAATTTTGATAAATACATAAAGAAACGATCTACTAATACACCTTCTTCCTTGCTCTACTTTCGTACACAATTTAATGATTGTTTGTAACTTAAAAGCAGATCTAGACTTTGAAGTAGAAGAGATTAAAACAATCTGCTGACGAATGTTGAAGAACCAATGAACAACTAAAAGAAGAAATAACACCAACATCAACAGGTAGAAAAATCCCAGTTGATCCTGATTTAATTTATTTTTCATACACATTTTACAGAAAATAAGACTAGATATAGTTACATCATCATCTGTTGGAACTGATCAAACTCCTTTCCATCTACAAATGTTCTTTGAATTGATTATTTATTGCATTATCGAAGTTATTCTCGCGGGAATCCTCATTCGATTCATTCTACTCTGCAAGGAAATGCTGAGCTTCATCAAACATCATCATCATAGGTACAACAGTCCTATTTTAGACCACTGGCCTCATCCAACATCATTCTCCATTTTATACGGTCTTCCGCCACGTCGCTCCATCTCCAGGTAAGTTTCAAAGAAGCAGCATAATACAACCTAAGCCTTGGTCTTCCTTTTCTTCATTTGTACCTACGATGAAGCTGTGTCAGTTCGATCTGACACAGTTCCATCCCCTGCCATCCATTCACACCGCCCTTTCAATCGATGTAATAAGAGGAGTTTTTTCTCGAAACGCTTGATGTCAAAAACTAAACTAAAATTGTTTAAGAGGGAAAGTAGCCATGCACAGCTCTCCGTAGCAAATTACCCATTGGGCCTTCCACCGAGAGACCCATAGGGTCGTCACACGCGACGTCCAGATGAGGACAAGACCATGGAACGTGACTGTAGTCCTGGCAGACGAACCCACACGAAGATGCTACTAAGCTAAACTCATTAAACAAGCGGCCAGTCAGAAATTGACTGACTCAAAAGTCTGGAAAGAACCGGAAGGACATGAAGACTTGTTAACCATAAGCCTGTTCGGTGCCTGGATATCCCACATCCTTGACACGTAACTGATATATCCCTGTATAATCGGTACAGCTCGTAGTTGCTGTGGATACGCCATTCTCTGTCGTCGAATACGGCTCCAAAAATGGGGCGCGCCGTCCATATGGCCAGATTGTGCGGCGCACACTCCAAATATCCGTCTCAGAATCCTCCTCTTCAGGATATCCAGTTGTCGCTGATCTAAAGCCCAACATTATACCCGTATGTTAGGACAGGCCTGATGAGGGCGGGCCATGTGGAACTTGACTTTGGTCTTCCTTTTTGACAAGAATTGGCCAGCATGGTTCTTTTTTTTACTTCCAAATTGGTTTCATTATTATTTGTAATAAGTGAGATATGTGTACGTTCCTGAGCATGTATTTTGTCTTGGTCTCAATGATCTTCAGTCCCATGTCCATTACCGCTCTCCGGATATATTTGGCCAAATAAACAGAATACATTTTGATCTTATTAGAGGGAATGCGGAGAGAAGTTCCCTGTGATACGAGATGCAGAATGCAGAGAAATCGCCAAGAGTCTACTTATCATCAATTATACCCATTGACTGATTGCCGGAAGAGAGTGCCTAGCTTCTGCATTTACCAGACGAAGGCACTGATTAAGCGACTTTTTTCAAGACGTCGCAAACTACCAGCATCCAAATGACCTATCCGAGTATCTACGCTATACATCTAAGTGAAACTCGTTCTGGCCGATAAACACCTAGTTCGATGCGATTTTCCGCATATTTGCAATATGCAAATCACACCCAGAGCGCAGGTGGGCGTCGGTGCGTGGTTGAGCGCACCTGGCCCCGAGGCACATCGATCGATAACGGCCGTGCTAATGACAGCATGCGCTGGCTGCACCACCGCCACAGAAGTGCATCGGATGCGTGAAAGTTGCCAGATTCGCAACCGGCGAAACCTGGAACCGCCCCGAGACACAACCGGTGAGCGGCGACAGTCCGACCTCTCGAAGCACTTCCATCTCCGCGGATTAGAAACGAGACGAGCGACCCTTTTGTCTCGTCCGTCGGCCTCGACGGTTTCGCGCGCAAATCTCGGCGAGATTATTTTTCTCCTCCGCCATCAATGAAACCAATCTATCCGGGTCCGGACAATACGATCCGGGATACGCACCGCGTAATTATTACACACAATCGGCTGGTGGTACAACACGCACACATACGTGTGTTCAAGATATAATTAAATTGCCGACAAGTGGCTATACACACACACCAGCACACACGAGCCACGCGGTGGAGGAGAGAGAGAAAGACACGAAATATGTATCGATCTTGGTTCGTGTACACTAAATTTGTGTTAAAAATACATTAGAAACAAAACAACAAACGACGGCCAATAATTTGTTCCGATCAATTGTGGATTTTATTCAAATTGCAGTCGGAAAACGTTCGGACAGAGTCCGGCGGAGATACGCCCCGTGGGAAGGCGACGAGAGCAATATGGCAAAAATTCTATTAAAACTATACCTAATTATTTAATTCCACAATCAATTTGTCTGTGACGTAGCTTGACATTGGTATATATAACCATCTAGTCAGATTTTTTGCTTGTAGAATAAATAGAAAATGTGGAAAAATTTTCAAAAAAACGACGTTTTGTCAGCATTGAGGAGACAAACAAGATTGGGACGTAGGCGATCTACTGGTTCATAAATTTGACGATTTTTGACGAGCTAGAACAATTCTGAAGCTCCCAACCCAGCATCGACAGCATCTTTCTTCCCAATCACCGTTTACCTTTCGCTCTGGTCTGCAGAAGGCATTACTTTAATCCACGAGTGATGTCTCTAAAGTACCCTACTAATTTTACGGGATTTTACGATGAACCAGAAGCTCTCGCTCCTCGTGAAGAAGTATTAAAATTGTGTTCGTACACTTGTCTTATTTGTTGTGACATGGTATCCCGTAAATTCTTCCTATTCCCGAGGTCGAAAAAAAAATACCAAAAAGACGACATTAATCCAACATTGGGGAGATAAACGTCAAGACAATCAGAGACGATTCAGTTTAACCTAGCCGTACCGATGGGGTCTATTTGGGACCCCCAAGGTGATGTTTCTTGAATAACACTTTTAATATAAATCCTACTTGTCCCAAACTTTTTTGTTTGTTTAAAAAAGTCTAAAGAATAAATATAAATAATCAATGACCTTTATTGTCCGCAATTGCGAAAAACAACAAAATTGTTTTCCAATGGCACGGGTGCTTTGTTTTTTTTATCGCTCCGTACTGGATATGAGCGTACCGAATAGACCCCATCGGTCAGCGGCGCTGGTTTCGAGCCGTCGTGACGGATGGGTTAAAACAAATTTCATGGTATGTATCGTCAAGGAATATATCAATATCTTGACTTGAAATGTTTGGGGTCTATTTTCATACAAAATAAACCCCCATCGGCCAGAGCCGTTGGTTTCGAGCCGCCGTGACAGATCGGTTAAAAGAAATACATAATTACTAGAAGGGGCTGCTGTTCCGGGCTTCGCAATGTTAGGGCCCTCAATATGTCAATGTTTAAAACGCACTAAACTTAATGCAAAATAATTCTACGACTATATTCCACAGGTTTTCTAGACATAGAAAAAAAAACGAATTAATAAAATAAAGTACAATCGTAAATACGGAGAATTATATGATTAGAACTAGTAAACTACGATTATAACGAAGAAAAAACAATGTCAACAAGGTGACGATTTTACACGGTAACACCGGGGAACGCATAATCTGCGTCATTTCGAATTTTATTTAAAAGCGAGTCCACAAAGATTTATAAAACATTTACAAAAATATATCAATTAAGCAATTAAAAGCAGATTTTTTACATTTTAACACCTAATCGGCCGGAAACCGAATTATATGCTATGCTGGGGCAATCACCAATGGCCGATAGCTTATTTATAGGCTTTACTGAGCCCGATCTTTATTCGTCACACATTTATTTATTTAAATGTATACATTTATGGACAATATACTATGAAATGTGTAGCATTCGAGGATTATTTTTTTGTTGTTCAAATGCATTTATTATTTACAGTGATATTAATTTACAGGGGCGATTCGCGGGAAATTGACCAAAAACAATGAGACGTCAAAACATTTAAGTCTTAAACTAAAAGATGTAGAACCATAATTTAGATATCGAATTACAAGAATCCTCCTGCTTTTACATAAATATTCCAGACGATGCGACGTTAAAAAGGAATACCATATTAGTTATTTTATAGGAAATATACACATGGATAATCCAGCATTCATACGGTTCTAGGAAAAAGCGATAAAACGATTATAGCCATATAACAAAGAATAATGTAAAATATATAAATAAAGTAATATGTACACCGAAGCAGTGGCGGATTTAGCACTAAAGAGGCCCTAGGCGTAATTCAATTTTGAGGGCCCTTCCTTCAAAATATTTTTGCTACCCCTACAACCTATAATATGCATTCTACGGGCACATGTTTTGGATACATAATTAATTTCACATCAATCTATGTAAAAAGACAGAAAGAAAAACAAAATTAAACCTTTTATTGTTTCTTCTCTTTCTTCTTTTTTTACTAGCTTCTTGATTATCGATATTAGCGCTCTCGATGATACAAATATTTATTATTTCTAGAAAAATACAGGGGCCCCCCGAAATTAATGAGGCCCCAGGCGCGCGCCTTATGCGCCCAAGGGAAAATCCACCACTGCACCCAATCGTCTCTCCATTTACACGATTTTGCAATAACACGAATCAGAAAGAATCGTTGTTAAGATATGTTTTTCCACAATGATTTATGTTTTAACATAATTAAAAAATATAAAATAACGTATTTAAATTCACAGTAAAATGTGTATAAAGAACTTATTTATTCAGATAATATAAAATCGTTTCACTGAAGAATAACTATTTTAACCAATCCGTTACGACGGCTCAAAAACAACGCCGCTGACCGATGGGGTATACCTTGATGTTTTAAAAAAAATAGATTATTATATGAATAAAAATATTTATTGATATGATAGTGGAAAAATCCAAAATATCGATCTGATTTTGATTTTTTTTTACCAATTAATGCGACGCGGAAGTGACGTGTGCACAGAGCGACGGCCCGCTACCGGATCGGTTTCTACCCTAGCACAGCACGATATTTTTTCTCGCTCGCACTCGCAGATACGCGATGTTTTTTCTCGCTCATATCCGGTACGGAGCGATTAAAACTTGTTTTTATTTTTTTTCCCGCAATTACGGACAATAAATATTGATATTTATTCATTCATCAGTTTGTTGAGTTATTCGAGATCAAAAACTACTGACGAATGGGTTAATTTTACGAAAGTACGCAATAAATTTATCTCGAAGATTATCCTCTTTTCTACGCATAGATTTTGCAGAAAGCCGCATTAATGCATAGAATAAAATTATCTTAAATAATTTTGATCGGCGTTATCCTTAACTTATTCAATGAATAAAATAACCCAGAAATCGTACAATTCCGAGAAAAAAACGCCATATTATAGAGGATAACTTTGATCAAATACTGATAAGCGAGGAAATCGATATCGAGAATTGGGCGAGATTCCGGGATCCCGAGATAGATGTTCGTTATATTGTCGTATCCCCCGTTTTCTTGCGTATGACGCGGATTCTTGGAAGATTTATTAGAAGACTCTGTCGTCCGAATGCGACGCAGAGGAGCCTCGGTGCTAATTTTAAACGAAGATATACGGAGTCTACTGGCAGACTGGGGAGCCCCAGCCGAGCCTGGATCGGATACCCTGCTCCTGCGACGGTTTGTTTTGCAGTTTTTAACGATGTTTCGACGCCGACAGAGTTTCACAACAGTGGGCCAGTGGTTTTAAAACGCGATACTCGGCCGTCTCCAAGAATAGATTCTAAATAATGAAAGATACAACAACGATGGTTTTCGAGATTACGCCATCTCGCCACAACATCGCTGCACACGACAATGTGTGCAATTATAACACCGGAAGATCCGAGGGATGCGACATTGGTATGCCACGACGGAAAAAAAATCGTCACACGGTTGTGCGTCTGAAGCCAGATGTTTCAGACGTTTTTTTTGCCTGGAATCGTTTCCATCTTGGCTTTGTCATATTATAAAAAAAGCTATAAAATGATATACGTTTTGATTAGTGCAGCGGCTAGCATTCCGCATAATCATTGGCAGTTGAATAAATATAAATAAAAAATAAAAAAAAAACAACAAATATTACACGGTCGTGTGTGTAACGATAACAGATTTTAACGACATCGATAGCGAGTAAAACGCTAACGTATTAAAACAATAGTGTTTTTCCGCGGCGATCTTCGTCCAATTTAAACGTAACGACATTGAACTTCAAGCAATTAATGCACCATGCCGTCGACAACCAGTCTGTCGAACGCAGCTATGCGTTCTACGATACCAATCAACGATTATTTTTTAAAGAATTACAACGATAGAATGCAGATCACAATACGATACAATAAATCATTTTATTTATAAAAATTTGCTATAAAAATACATGCAAATAAAATAATTTCGGATCATCTACGTCAGGGACGACAAATAGAATCAATATTACATTTAAATTATAATATTTAAACGAAAAAGATCTACGATTGCCGTTTAAATCGTATCGTTGAATAGACGATCGGCTTGAATATCGCATATTTGCTATCCCTGTACTGAATACGGATACCTACGATGCTAAAAAACTATGTATGTAAACAGTGGATACGGAACTCCAATCGAATCCGCTCGAACGGCAGATGCGTAGCGGTATCTTGCAAGAAGCGTCGAGATAAAAAAGGTAAATAACAACATACATGGCTCTCCGTGCATCATCAACGTACAACAAAATAAATATAATGTCGTTTAAACTCGATACGCTAAAACAGTGCGCTAACATAAACAAGTGCAATAAATTAAATAATAAGGGATGTCTACGTCGTAAACAACTACACATGTTACCGAGCGATTCTAAACACACTAGAGCTATATAGAAAAATTTTACAACAAATACATAATGCGATGCGGGTATGAGGTGCGAGACCTTGGTTCGGGAGGGTTCGGGGTTAGACGCGGGGGGCACCTGCGACACGTCGGGCAGCGAACCGGCTCGCAGCGGACCCCGCACGGGGGCCAAACCCTGCGACACCTGCAAATTATATTCGTATTAAAGAATCCCGGCACCGTACCATCAAATTCACAATGCGAATACATCCGTCGCTAATATATATATATATACATCGCCTAATCTAAACTAATTAAAAATAAATTTAAATAACCGCTATACGTTAAATAATCTGATAAAATTATTCGACGTTACATGTAATGATTACGTATATTTTAAGCGTATCGACGAGTTTGTTGTTATATATCGAATCGAATGCAGTGTTTATACGCGGCGATTGAATAATTAATAGCTAATTTAATTTAATAAATCGAGATATTTGCTAACGTCGGTGAATTACAACACATTACGATGAAATAAACAACATTACTGTGACTTAATTGCTAATCTAATTGAAATTCTTATATCAAACCGTAATAAAAACAAAGAATTATAGTTGGATACGTATTATATATCGTTTTACGTGCATTGCAATGTGAAACGTTTGTATATGGCGTAGATACGAGAATGATATTCAACGTTTTATTAAGGATCGACGATTGTTTTCGTACGATCGTTTGATATTTAATAAGAATTCCATCGCATTACGAATTTCGTATAAATAAAACTTCACTTTGAATCGTTGTTCGCACAGTATGCCATCACGTCGCATTTGTAAATAGTTTAAAGTCGATTCCACAGTTTATCAAATAAAGTTTTCACGATTGTTCGTGTGCAATACTGAAACGTTTCAATGAAAATAAATAAATTTGAGGAATAAGATGGAAACGATAAACGTTTGTTTATGTCCGATTCGCCGCATCGTATTGAACATATGAAGCGGCGCATTATTAAAATATTTAGATAATAAACAAGCGGGCGTCGATAATGTCTCCGGCTCTCGGGCGGTTTATCGGTCCGCGCGGCAGGGGGGCGCGGGCGCGGGCCCGGCGAGCCGAGGGCGTTATGTCAGAAGCGCGCAGTATAAACAAAGCGGCGGCACCTTGCTGGTGGCGTCGGACACCTCGCGCATGATGGCCTCGAAGGCGGCCGTCTCCTCGGCCTGCTTCTGGTGGTGCAGCGCGATCTTCTCGCTGAACTTGCGCGGGTTGGCCATGTCAGCGCCGCTCGCGCATAGCGCCGCCGCCGCCGCCGCCGCCACCGCCGCTGGCCAACTGCGGCCATGACCCGCCGCACTGGCAACACCGACACCCAGCTTCGCGCGCCGTCTCTTTGTTTCGCTAATTAGCGACGATATGCGCAAATAGCTCTGCAAAATTCAATATATTCATAATCCACTTCGATTCTTGTTAGATTCCACTAACAATAGATAATTTGACGATGGTCACAAATCGCACTTTTAAGACCAATAAATTACGTTTTGTACGATATAAAAATATACTAACTTAAATAACATAGCCGTGCCGATGGGGTCTATTTGGGACCCCAAGTTCTTTTAATATACACCCATCCCTCGCTTAGCACGGTTCTGCTAGATCACCGTGTTAAACGAAACCGTGTTAAGCGAGACTAACAAATGATGAAAAAGAGAAGATACGTTATTTTTTAAAAATATTAAAGAAATAGGTAGATATAACTGAAAATTTATTGAAACATTCTTGAACATAGAAAAAAGATATTTATTTCAGGTGTACCATTTTTTTACATTTAAAATGGACAGTTGTCGTCTAGATCAGGGGTGAGCAACCCGCGGCACGCGGGCCGCATGCGGCCCGCGAGGCTCTTTCGTGCGGCCCGCCACGCTTTCTCGTGAAACCCATTTTGACTTTAAAATTCCAAGTGTCCCGCAACCTAATTGTACCTTAGGCTTGTTAATTTCTTACTGTTTTAGACTATCGCTAAGGCGTGCAATGTTGGCCTGCCGGCCCAAAGAGGGGCCTGCCCCTCCGGAAAGCTAGTGGGTCAACCTGCACCTGGATTACGTAGCCAACTAATGTTGTTCTTGGCGTGCTCCGAAATGGAGGAGGAAACTCCAACAACGACGAGCATGCGAAGAATGGCAAAGTAAAAGCCATACGAAATCATCATCATCACTAATTTATTAATATCTTACGCGATTTAAAATATTAAGATCAGAAAAAACTGCTCTTAGTTTTAATATTTTTTCTTCACCATTTAATATAGAAGTGGAAACAGTTCCAGTTAAGTTACAAATGGAATTAATAGATTTACAAAACGACAAGGATTTAAGAAATAACCTATTAATGTTGACTTACATACTACCAAAATTACATGAATTTGTGAAAAAATTCTCACTATTGGGCGCTTATGCAAAGCAAATAATGACACTTTTTGGAAGTACTTATGTTTGCGAACAATTATTTTCCGCAATGAAAATAATTAAAAGCGATTGTCGATCGAAATTAAATGATGTACCTTTAGAAAGCTGCGTACGATCTTTCGCCGTTTTTTTGTAGTATTTCTGTAATTTTATATTTTTGTTGTTGTTGTTTTTTTTTTTTTTTTTAGATTATTTTTTGTATTATTATAATTTTCTTACGTGCGGCCCGCGCAACATTTTAAAATTTGTAAATGGCCCGTTGTAAAAAAAGGTTGCTCACCCCACCCTAACCGTTATTCTTGGAAATTCCCGCAGCTGTGCGCACGTCAACAAAGCAATATTTAATCGAAAAAAAAAATTTTTTTCAACAAAACTGAAACCGTGTTTAAGCGAAACCGTGTTAAGCGAGTATCGTGTTAAGCGAGGGATAGGTGTAAATCCTACATGTCCCAAAATTTTTGTATTTGTCTAAAAAAGTCTGAAGAATAAATATATTTAATCATAGATCCTTTTTTGTCCGCAAACACGGAAAAATAAAATAAAAACAACAATATTGTTTTCCATTAGCACGAGTGCAATATTTATTATCGCTCCATATCGGATATGAGCGAGAAAAATCATCGCGCATGTGCAAGTGCGAGCGAGTAAAAATATCATGCTGTGCCAGGGTAGAAATCTATCCGGTAGTTGGTCGGCGCACGCCACCTCCTCGTCGCATTAATTAGTAGAAAAATACAAAATTAAATCGATATTTTGGATTTTTCTAATAATATATATCACTATTTTTATGTCAAGGAATTGTCGAATAATTTATCAGTTCTTGACTTGAAATTTTTGAAGACCCCATCGGCCAAAGGCGTTGGTTTTGAGCCGTCGTGACGGATCGACATGGTTTTCATGGGAATATATAGTGCAGTGGTTTCCCGTTACATATATTTTTTTGTAAAATGAAGGTCGTCAGCCTCCACCCCATCCCTCTGTTGACCAGCGTCACTCAGAATTCTTCGGAATGGTCACCCATCCGAGTATTTCTGCGGTCAATAGCAGTAAACTTAAAAAAATGGAAAATTATGTAATGTTTATTTAAAAAATAAACGGACTTTTTGAATTTCGCGGGCTGAATACGTCACAATTTTTCGTTGTTATATGGGTACACTCGTTCTCTAGGTATTCTAATATGAATAGACACATTAGAAGATTACTTAATTGTTAGCTATCGTAAAGTTTTCACGCGTTTCGACATGATCGGTGATTTTTAACTTTTGGAAAAATATAAGTGTGCAAAATTTTTGCTCAAAATAGCATGGCTATGATGCCACGGGCTCTGTAAATAGCCTTCTGTGTGTTCCCGAAAATCAAAAAAACATAAAATAACAATATCTGAAATCGCTAAACACTAAGCAGAGGGTAAAACATGAATATAATTTAATTGTTTTTAAGAATCGTATTGGAAGAAATTATTTTTATTAAAATATAGTATTAGTTCTTTTTAGTAGACCGTGTTATTTCAAAACCGTTTAAAAAAAAGAGACGAGTATAAATACTGACACTAAGCATTGCATAGACAAAAAAATATTGGAACATAATTAGCGCACTTAGGGCCAAAAATGATAACAAACGATTTTTTACATCTGAACTATCTGACAGATGAAAAGTGCATTTAACATTTACATTCAATTGAATCGTGTCGAATCTATTAATTAATTTAAAACAATAATCCGTTGCCGTTAAATGATTTTATTTCTTACGTACTGTTTTCTTTTATTAAATGTAAAAATTTGATTTTGATAATAAAACAATCATCATATTTAGTTAATTTAAACACAATCAATAACATAATAAAGTATATAAATATTATCATATTATGATGATTTATTTTATTTGTAAATGCAATTTATTTAATCAAAAGATTACGTTTCGAAAAATTCCGCCACACCATCATATTTATTATTATATATAAAGTTCTTATCACGAAAATAGATAAACAAACAATTTATTTTTCACACATATTCTGGGACAGTGATGTTTTTATTGAATCAGAATTTATACTGAATATGTTTATCTTTTTTCTAGATCATTTAAATATTTATAGAACCATTTTTTTTTTAAAAAATATAATACACGTGCGGTAAAAATAACATATTAAAACAAACTATTATAAAAACAATTTTTTTTATTACCTTTTTAACATATAAAAGTAAAAATAACATGAAATAATATCACCCATTCCAATAATTATATAATATATTTATATTTTCTAACAATTATACCTTATAGGTCCTCATTAAAAATTACATAATTGAAAAATATACAATAAAATAAAATAAAAACATTTGTTCGATCATATATTAGATGGTCTCAATAAAATAGGAATGTATATTTTAATGTCGCATTCGATAATACATATGTTGGTAAATGCATGATGAACATTTCTATTTTATTTATCAACAAATAACAGCAATGTCAAAATGAAAAAATTATATTTCTATGATTAATAAGAAAATATACAAAATTTATTCAGCCTCAAATAAAAGGGCACGAGCTTTTGATGACATAATGTTTCCGACCTTCAATTTTCCTTCACAAAGGCAACTTGCGGATTAAGCTTTCCGTGACACCATATCACCGTCGGAAACGTCAGTTATTTGTATTTGGCTTTCTAGTTTTCGCCTTTGGGGTTCCTTCATAGACAGCTGGAGTCTTACAATCGAGAGCTATAAAATAAATCAATAAGCATTAAATAAGTTACAACGATTTCAGATTAAAAAAAGTATAGATGAATTATTTCATTAAAAGATAAGTTTAAGATGCATGATTGAAAATATGATAAATAAAAAAAAAAACAGTTAATTAATATCAAGGTTAATTGATAAAATGGAATTGATTTATAATCAAAGATATATCACGGAACAAATGAGTATAATCTATATTTAATCTAATAAAATAATATAAAACTATGTGGCAATTAAAATATGTATAATAAATCACAAAAATAATATAAAGGGTATAACTACTTACTCCATTGTTTTACTTGTTTGCCGTTGCTGGTAATGTTATATAAGAAGATGCCGTTGACAGATTTGGCTTTGTCAGGGAATTCCTTAACTCCGTCTTGGATACGAGCAAACACTCCATCACTCTTCAATGATTGGGTTGCGACGAAATTTGGTGTGATCGGCATGGCTGCGACGGACTTCAAGTCAATATAAGCACCTATAAAAAACATAAATGTTATGTTAATTAATTCAGTTTCATAATTTTAAATAAATTAGGATTTAATATTGATCAATATGCTGTGATACCGAGTGTAAATCACTTACAAAAGAGTTAGCAAAGCTAGACAACCACTCGGATGCGAGGACGAAGATGCAATGGCCACTGTTATAGTGGGAATTTAATTAATTCTGAGATTAAAACACGGTCCGTACAAAGTACACAAGTACAGCAAACTGATATAACCCAAACGTCACTGCTCAGTTTATCATAAAATTTGGCCCTAACAAAATTTTAAATGACCATAGCTGATTTAATCGAATTAGGGGGGGGAATGATCAAAAATGCCGAAATGTGTTTAAAACATATTGTATAATTGTTTAATATGTTTTAAATTATCATAAAATGATTTTTAAAAAATCGTATGAGTATGATTTAATTGATATTTTTTATTATGTAATTAATTTGTGAATAAACACGCCGTTTCGATATAAATTCAATACATGACAAAGGTCATGTATATATTTAATTTTAAAAAAATGCGAATTATTGTTGTTCACCTTGAAATTAAATAGACATAAAAATGTTAAAATATGAAAACACTCACCGCTGATAACGGCAACGCCAGTCTCCTTAACGGACGTTTGGAAATGAATGCGGGTGCCATTTTTCCACATAGACGTGGATAACGTTTGTCCCGGATAGACGGGTTTGACAAATCTCGCCTTGATGCTCTTGACGAAATTAGGGTCGTTATTAGCGTATTGCATCAACACATGACGGACCGAAAATCCCAGAGTACACAGGCCATGCAAAATAGGTTTTTTGTATCCCGAAAGTTCGGCCATACTCTGATCAATGTGTAATGGATTCACATCGCCGGATAATCTTTAAGTAATAACTCGTTAATATATGCGCATACATTGGATTACACATTACGATAAAAAATATTTCCAATACCTGTATAATGCGGCTTGATCGGCAGTAGTTTTTTGTTCCATGATTGCATCAGGCTTTCTGTCCGGTGCAGGGACGCACGGGATAGCCTTATCCGATTGACGGGGTCCTCCGTACCCACCGGCGCCGACAACAAACACGCTCATTTGCGATCTCGTCAAAACATTACCGTTCTCATCAATCAATTCAGCTGGAAATAAATTGAACGATTATATTATATTAATAATACGAAATATTAATTAAGAACTCACTTTCTACCAAAGCGACTATTCCGGATCCCTTATCCAACACATCTACTACTTTCGTATTGGACATCAATTTGCATTCACCCTCCGGTAATTTACCAACGATTTCGATGAATTGTTCCCCGTGTAAAATCTAAATATAAAATAAATCGTATTATAACAAAATCTATACGAGATTTAATAAAATATATATAATTACATTGGAAAAGTTTGCTTCCTTTCCGGGTGGCATGGATTTAGCGACGACGTTAGTAGTCATCGTTTGAGCCAAGCCCGGAATAACAAAATATGTAGGAAGAACGGTGAAATCGGAGCTGTTTTCATACAGATATTTAAGATCGGACGGCGATGTAACGGTGGCACCGACTGAAATAATCGACGATAAATTGTAAACAACAATAAAATAAATAAAACGTCGTAAAATAATAATGTAACATTACATACCTCCCAAAGCGTAAACGATGAAATCACGAGCGGAACAAGAGAACTCTTCGGAAACGGTATTACTATCACCTGACGGACCATCTCTCAACGCCTAAGAAAATGTTTAATTATTAATTACATATAAGATAAAATATTTAATATTATTTGAGACAGGGCGACGATCTAGCATGGTTGTTGCTTGACAATGCACCCTAAGGGACTCCGACGAGAGACTCCGACGTGGAAACATCTGTCACCATTCTAATAAATCGGTGCAGCATTTTGCCTATGCAGACGACATAGACATTATGGCCAGATTTTGGACGGCTCTCAAGGATGCACGCCAGCGAATAATGAAAGTCGAAGAGTACAGTTTGAGGCCGTCCAGAAATTCACATATCTCGGCTGTGGAAGTACATCGAGATTCGACTCAATGAAGACCAAATTTAAGCTCTACATGACCCATCCTAGCATACGAGTCTGAATGTTGGGCTTTGACAACGCAAGATGAGCGACAACTAGATATCCAGGAGAGGAGGATTCTGAGACGGATATTTGGAGCTGTAATCGATGACAGGGAATGGCGTATCTGAAGCAATGAGGAGTTGTACCTACTATACAAGGATATACCAGTCACAGCTGTCGTCAGAGTGGCCAGAGTCCGGTAGCCTGGGACAGTCAGCAGCCGAAAAGGCTTATAGTTAACTTTCCTGTCCCCAGAGGAAAGGAAGACCAAGGTTGAGGTGGTTGGACTGAGTGACACTGAACAGAACCGCAGACAGAGAAATTCGCTGCAGCATGGCCACAAAAGGGTAACCAACCAAATTACCGATAGCCAATACACTCGCCGCTCCGGCCCTTTAAGACCTGGTAAGAAACACTTCTTAGTGTCTCCCTCAGCAGTAATTGTTGTAGAAATCTGACTATCTGGGGCTAGGTTGATCCGGCTCCCTAGCCATCCAAAAGCATATGCCGGGATAGTATCTTGAGCTGTTTCCCATCACATTACTACTTCCTATAAACTAGCCCGGTCCTCCTACTAACTTCCTAGCCGTAGTGGTAACGAGGAAACATGTTTGGATGGAAGCAATATCCACATCCAGCAACTGTTTTAGACTGGATAAATGGAGAAGGGTGTTGGATAAGGTCAGGGCTCTACAATAAGACAATACATACTTGCAAATTACTGATGATTCCTCCCGTTGCTTCTTCGATTGAACCAACCCTTTGAGCGTTGCTCATGTCGACGACGCTACTCCAATTATCGCGAACTTTTTCAATGGTCACATCTTCGGATATCGATTTTCTGTAATAGCAACAGTGTATTTTAATTTCTGGCATTCAATCTACGTGTCATTATTAAGTTCAAAGTGCAAATATTTGAATATTCAGAATGGACAATACGATGTGATGTAAATATTCATACCTTAGATGGGTGCCTTGTCCGCGTACCATGTGAACCTTGGCGGCCCATCCTACTGCAGAATCGATTATGACACCAGAGTCTTCGCAAGAATCATGACATAAGAATGCCTGTAATTTCAATAATGATTTTATACAATTTATGCGTGATTGACGAGATCATTCTGTAATGGCAATCAAATAAAAATAAAAATTACCACAACGGGAGCAATAAGCTCAGGTCTCAACTCTTCGAATAGATCTGGCGGTAAAATATCTTCGGTCAAACGAGATGCTGCAGTCGGCACAATTACGTTGCAGTTGATGTTATTTTTGCGACCTTCGATGGCGATCGTATTAGCCAATCCGACGAGTCCAAGTTTAGCAGCGCTGTTCAATAATACAAATTCAAATCAATTCCATATTTAAAATAATACGATAAAATATTGGAAGGAAATCAACCTGTAATTGGCTTGTCCGAAGTTTCCATAAACTCCGGAATTACTAGCCGTCATCACAACACGGCCATAATTTTGTTTTTTGAAAATTGGCCATGCTGCCTTCGTTGTCTTGAAACTTCCTTTAACATGAACGGCATGAATGAGATCCCAATCCTAAGAAAAATGCATAATTATTGTTGCTATACGATAATAATTTAAAATACGAAGAATGTAGACATTTTTATAAATAATAATAAAGCGTTAGCAACAGATTAAAGATATTAATCAAATCAATGGAAAATAATCGGAGTATTGAATTGATTTTAAATGTAATTAGATGATTGATTATTTAAGATTATATCGTTTGTTTTAATGTCTATGAGATAATATATAATTAAATTGCTATATTGAGATTATTATTTAGATAATCCTAAAAAATGTACTAGTAAATCAGATTAATTTATAAATAAAAAAAATGCGTTAAAAAAAACAGAAATCGCAAAATTGATCAAGATAAAGAGGATTTGTTATTATGTTATTAAAAATTAAATTAACAATATTATCAGAATGACTATATTATTTTATATTATGATAATAAACGTGTATTTCATCTTGATAGCTTTTGTATCGTTAGTATTATCACCGTGGCAATTTTACTAGCTCTCTTTAATTCAGGAATGTGCTTTGAAACTATAATCGTAGTATCACGAATGCATATTAAGAATTTAATTCGATTTTATGTATTCCGTTAATAAATTTCGAGAATAAATGGGATGAAATTTGTTTTAAACGACAAATTACCTCATCCGAAATGCGGGCGATGCTCTTATCTCTCAAAATTCCTGCGTTGTTAATCAAAATATCGACACGGCCAAATTTGTCCATTGCGGTTTGAATGATTTTGTCGCCTTCTACTACGGAATTGTAGTCTGCAGCGGCAACACCACCTATGTATGTAAAAAAAATAGTAAATAATAGCAATCTATATAGTATTCATATGGAATTATCGATATTTTTTAAAATGAAACATTACCTCTGTCCATAATTTCTTTAACAACATTGTCGGCAGCGTTGAACGATTTTCCGTCTCCTCCATGACGGCCACCTCCCAAATCGTTCACAACTACTTTAGCACCTCTGGATGCCAAGAGTAGAGCATACGCTCTACCCAATCCGGCTCCTGCGCCAGTTACAACGGCAACTTTTCCATCAAATCGCAAACTCATCTTGTGAAAGTTATGCTAAAATTATAAAATAAAACCATTTAGATGATAAGCATATAAAAAAACAGTATAAAAATAATAAAATTATTAAATAGTGAATTAAAAATAATGAAAAAAATAAATATATAATGACATTTAATTTACTACAATACAAACGATTTATTCAATACAGAAGTATCAAATGAACAACTTAACAAAAATAATAAGTTTTAAATGCAAATGGGATATTACTTTTTAATTATTGGAGTATTTTAACGCATCCAGCCAGGGGCCACTTATCTGACAAGAGCCGTGGCGTAAAGTGTCAAAGGTTGATCGCATCATAAATATTTATACGACCATAACCAATCAAACTTGTGACGTATAAAATATATTTTTAAATGGGAATAAATCATTAAATTTACCAAGTTCAATTGTGATTATATAAAATTATGTCATGATTTCAATTTGTTGCGACGTATTTATTAAATAATTAATTTTGCTCACATTTAAACGTTGACGTTCTTAAACAGGAATCGAGGCTTGTGCCGCTCGCAATAAACAAACGACAACAACAATTCGTTCGCCAACAACTGATATCAAGATTGCTTCGATTTTATTGCGATACGTGTCGATTACATATTCGGTCTAAAGTTCGATGTGCAACAGAAAAAAGTATCAACCATTTAATTTATATAATATGTTCTATTACATTCATTTAATAAGATATTAAATTTGAAATTAATGTATGTATAAATAATATACCCTGTATTATAAAAACAGTAATATTAATTAAATTGCAATCTATTTTTATGTGTGAAAAGGTACAATGCATTAATATAAAATAGTTTCTTATTAGACTCTTTTATGAAAATCCATTTTTTTAGAAGAAATACAGTGCAAAAATTGTTAATTTTAAAGTCCTTTTCCTAATGGATAAGTATTTTGGTTCCTAAAACTGGACTATATAACGGTATTTCGCTTATTTACGATTTTTTAAAACGATAGATCGAGGAATGATGCATGCGGATTTATTTAACATTATTTGTATGAGTTGAGACTAGAAAAAATATTTTTTAAATTTAAAATATTTTTATTAATATTTTATTTTCAATTTAGTTATAATGACTTCTAAATCATATCTATAATATTTTTAGTTGTAAATAATAACAACGAAATGCTCATGAAACGATGATTGATTAGAAAAAAAAGAAAAAACATTATCGATACAATGGGGAATGATTGTTTTGATTAGTGTGACAGTTGGCAGCAGTGGGGCGCGCATCAGTTGGCCGGCGTGGATGCGCCTGGCGGTCGTATGTCGGGTTCGGAGTCTGATACGGAGGTCGATGCAGAAGTGGAGTCGGGCTCGTTACGTGCCGAGCTGAGCAAATGGACCAACTACATCCACGGCTGGCAGCAGCGTCACATCGTACTACGCGAAGGGACGCTGTCCTACTACCGCGACCGCCACGACTCTTCCTTCGGCTGTCGCGGTTCCATCAGCTTGCACAAGGCCACGGTCAAGGTACGCAATCACCCGATATCAGCATAGAATCCAATAAGCACAACAAACTATACATATCGTCTATATTGCAGCCTCACGAGTTTGATGAATGTCGTTTCGATGTCTCCGTCAACGATTGTGTTTGGTACCTGCGAGCAGAGACGAAAGAGGACAGACAACACTGGGTCGATGTATTGGAATCGTATAAGGTACGTTTGTTTATTTTGATTTCAACGCCGCTGTCAAAATAAACTTAAAATTTATATCATATCTGCATTTTTTAACTAAACCGAGATTATAAAATCAATATATTTACAACGGAATAAAAGTATTCATTACTTTACCGATGTACGTATAATATTATGTTATCTGATCGCAACAGGTTGATAAAATTTCTGACATATCTTGGTGAATCATTTACAAAATTACATTCTTAATAAGATTATAATGAATCATTATATATAATTATAGCGACGTATTGGATTTGTTACGAGACATATGTAAATTGTTCCGATTTATGTTTTAGACTGAATCCGGATATGGCACGGGATCGGATAATAGTCTGCGAAGGCACGGTTCCACCGTGTCGTTACAATCGGCCGGCGCTACTACGACGGCATCCGGCGGAAGCGGCGCCAGAGGACTGAGGGCGTTAAAAGAGAAATTAGCCGAATTGGGAACGTTCAGAGAAATATTATGTCGACAAACCGATACTTTGCAGCGGTATTTCGATGCCCTATCAGAAAATGGAACCCCCCCGCCTATACGTGAGTGATCAACGGCATAACTATATATAAGTGTTTGCCATTGTGATTCATAATTTCAAAAGCATTCCATATAAAATTGTTTACGATATCTTTGCATATGCAAAGATATTCTAACGCAATTTGTAAATAATATTTTTATCGTAACGTATGACGTTAAATGATTATTAGCTTTAATAATCATAAATTTTGTATATAAAATTTGCTTTTGGAATAGAATATTACGACATTGATTGCAAAAATATGGCAGTTTACTCGTTCTCAGCTAATGTAAATGTAAAAGATGATTTTTATTATTAAAATATTTAAATTATTCAATAAATCGACGGGTATTATGGAAAGTAAACTGTCATTCGTGGTAATATTCATTCGATGCCTTATAA
This sequence comes from Philopotamus ludificatus, assembly GCA_022495035.1. NCBI lineage: Eukaryota > Metazoa > Arthropoda > Insecta > Trichoptera > Philopotamidae > Philopotamus > Philopotamus ludificatus. Next base: position 26,368 of record JAGXCT010034427.1, read on the forward strand.
TTTGATCTAGAACATGGCAAAATATTTTATATCAGCTGCCGAACTCACGCCCGTGGACTTTCGCGGAGAGGCGATTACGTTCAGAGCTACGGCCAGCGGCGTCCTCGAGACTCTCCAGCATTGCGTCGAGCTTTTACAGCAGCGCGAAGATCATTGGAAGGTCCGCATGGAACGCGAAGAGGCAAAGAGGAAAAAAATAGAAGATTTATACAAGTATGCACTCGATTAATATTAATTTTTATTACAAAACATATCCGATCTGCATTATAATTGTAATTTATAATGTTAGAGATGCCAGAGAACAGCTCCAGCAAGCGAGGATTGCATCATTACCTGGTCCTGATCTCGAGGTGAGTCATCATTATTATATTATCATTGAAACGCCTCGACGGACACATATTTTAATCATTTTTTCCATAATTAATGATCGTATTATGAGAAATCGTCTAAGCTAGAGAGTAAATAATAATCCTATAATCTTTAATACCGTATTGAAATTTGTTTAACCACTCCAACAACGTGAGCGTCTCACGGGTGAGTCGCATTGCCACTGAAACTGGCGTTTAAGTGGTTAACTCTGTTTTATATATCGATTTTCTATAATAAAACACCATAATTAATGTATTCGATGAATTCAAAAGTATAACAAAGCATTGTTACTTATTTTTAATTGAAATAAAACGGAAAAATTAATTATGTTTGTCGAAAAATTAGCCGGAGTACATCTCGATGATGTATTGCTGGGTGGCACGCCACGTTTCAGGGATCGCGTGTCACTGTCTAGAAACTTTCAAAAAATTTGATACAAATGGACGATGTCAAAAGTTTCGGAAACCAGACGCGGAGACCACACCCGGAATTTGGCGTCACGCGATCGTTAAATTTTTCGGTAATTTCTGTGAAAATATGATAGAAAAAATCACAAAACAACCGACCGTTTAACGATTAGTCAAACGTGGGCTATTTGTGTCGACGACTGTCGTTTTAATCACACGTTCGGGTTGAATACCCCTGGTATACAAATATTTTTGTAACGTGTTTGCCACGAATAAATAATTCGATTCGATTCGAGATTTCGTTGCTTTCGTTGTTTCGTCGCCTAAATATATATATAAATAATTATTTACGGCAAATAAATTGCTCTCTAACCCGTTGACTGCCGAAATACGATATATCGTCGTTTTTTGTATTAGCGAGCAACAAGTATTCTTTAGTTTTTGGCTTATGTGTTCAATATTAGGCATCGTTTGATCAAAACATGTTAACCGATCCGTCACGGCGGCTCGAAACCAACGCCAATGGGGTATATTTTGTATAAAATGAATGTATGAAAATATACCCCAAAGTCAATAATATATAAATTCTTCGACAATACCTTGAAATTAAAAAAAAATGGATTATTCTATGAATAAAAATAGTTATACGTGATATATATTAGTAGAAAATGAGGCGACGTGCGCACAGAGCGGATCGGGGCATGTTAGTTCTCCACTTGCTCAGCACGATTTTTTTTCTCGCTCGCACTTGCATATGCGCGATGTTTTTTCTCGCTCATATCTGGTACAGGGCTATTAAAAACATCGCATCCGTGCCATTGTAAGACAATATTGTTGTTTTTATTCCTTTTCAACATCTAAACTGTCGAGTTGCACTCTAGATATTAATACTAATAGTTCCTACATCCTGGTATAGAATTATACACTGCTTGAATCTGAGAAAAACGTGAAGTTCCCACGTTCGTTATTATTACAATCATTTTAATTTCAAGGATACATAAGCTCTATATTTAATATCGCCCGCATCCTTTCAATATGATTTAATCTGTAAGAAGACTGCATTGATATTTTGTTTTATTCGTCTACAATGTCACTGAAATATAATTGACACTTCTAAAAACCACTCTATAACCACTTTAAAAAATTAAGAAGGCTCTAACTATCTAATTTACGTGTTATTATTATTGGGACCTTTTGTACGTCATTGTGTATACGTTATTTAAACAGTTGGTACTGTCAGTGTTGCCATGTAGAGTACGAGAGTTATGTTATATGGCAATTTCCTCAAGAGGTCGCAATTCGATCATTCAACTTCGATAGGTCAGATTTTTATTTTTGTTGTTATTTATAAATAAAAATATTACTTTCTTTGTGACGAATTGTTATAAAAAAAGAGTTCTCTTATTGATGATATTTTCAAAAAGATTGCCTGAAAAAATAAAAATTACAATCTACCGTCTTATAACGAAGAAATCGGGACAACATTATAGAAACTCCGCGTTATAGAAATCAAAGACGATCATAATAAATTTGGGAAGAGGGCATTTTCATTTTAGCGTTATATGAGGGTTTACTGTATTTTTCCTGCATTCTTATCGTCCTAGATAACAAAATCAGGTCTGAAAGGGTTAGAAAAACTAGCAAAATTCTTGTTTTTATTTTTTTGATCTCGACATCTTGTCCGATTCACTCTTCGAAAAATGCCTTAGAAAGGAGAAGACGAAAGAGTGATATTAATCAGAAAGACTACTTAATTTTCATCTTACCCTAATTCTTTCATATTTATTTGACTACGATGGATGGATGGCATAACAGAAAATCCAAAGCACCATCACCCATATGAGGATTCGATAAATGTCATAAAGAATTCTCGGAACTCATAGATTTTCGCCTGAGAATTAATTAATCCGGATATTATCTTAGCTCAGCCGCTTACATTATCAATCTGATTTAAGTTACCTACAAGCCATGCCACTGGTTAATTAATTAAAGTATTTAAACTTAGCTTAAATCACCATTACTATACAGTAAACCCCCGTATAACGTACACTCCTATAAAGTTTGCGGCGGTTTTTTCCTATAACGTCGATTTTATAAAATTAACTAATATAATGTCGCGTTGATTTTTCCTGCCCGCAAGTTGCAGGAAGATTACGTCAGCCAAAATACGAAAGGATATCGATCATCGCGCGAGTCAATTCATTTGCGCTGGTTAACACGTAAAAATTACAAAAAAAGGGTAAATGAAAAAGTTTGATTTACTGACTTCCTCTAAATCAAAAAAATAAATTGAAAAACCTCAACTCTCTATAACGTTGTACCTGTCTTGGCGTTATAGGGGGGTTTACTGTATATATGTCAACTTAAAATATTTACGTAGCTATTTTTAAAATGTGTACAGTAATATCCCCAATAACACGTGTTCCGATAACACGAATTTCAAAAAATATCGCGGCAGTACCTCTAATAACGCGAGCGCATTCTATTCATGCATAGTTTGACCGTAAACTCTATGCTATTTGGCTGCTGCGCCTGTGTGTTGATCTCGCTCACACATATCTATGTCCTCATGTGTGCGAGTGTTCGGCACATTTCTCACCATTCACGCCTCATGTAGACAATGAGCCACGGATGTCTATCTGTATGTCGGCGATAGCATGCATGGTACCCGAATATATTTTATTCATCTAAGCTTCATATTTTTTGCGAAATACCCGTAATCCTAAATTTTGTATGTGCTTCATTATCCCGATAACGCGTTGTTCTAATAACGCGGTCTCAACTTTCGCGTTATCGGGGGTATTACTGTACATATTTTTTTTTATTTTAAAGGTCGTGAGTGGGTTTTTTTAAATTTATAATTATTATGAGTTGAATCGGACTGGTGCGTACCGGCACGCCTCGCCATTTCGTGAAATCCATAGGCGACGCCGTTCCGTTTACTAGGGAGAAGCGTTTTTTTTTACCATTTTTGGGTAAAATTCGGATTTTATAAGTGATTTTTTTGAACACTGCTGTTTTATTAAGCTGATTCTGGCATTTTACCAAAAAAATACGCTTTATTTTCGCTTTTTTGCAAGATGCAAATATGAAGCATCGCTCTAGTCGCGATTCTGGTTCTAACCAAATCACCTTTGTGCTCTCTTTATCATTTCTGCATATGAATAACTGCGATGAGGCACTCCTCTGATTGTTTAAACATTTTGTTTTTGTTCGAATTTGGTTATTACCACCGATTGTGTGCTCTCTTTGATAATGAACTTTGTTTCTATTAATATGATGACACGATGATGCGCATACGCATACGCATGCACCGCAATCATAACAAATTTCAGTTTTGGATCACTTTTCATAGCGGTTAGTCGATATATCCGGTGCACAGTAATTAATCGTCCGTCCATCATGAGATATGTAATGGTAATTGTTATAATTTAATTGCTAACTAGATATTTTTAATAATTTTCTTATCTGGATAGGTCGAAGAGTTCAACCTTTTATCGCTTGAATACTAAATAAAATTGTGATATATAGTCAAATATTTTTTTTAATGAAACAATTTAAATTAATGTGATGCACAACAGTGGAACCTCGATCTATCGTTTTGCAAAAAAATACGGCAAATGCTAGAAAATGATAAATGCATTTCTATCTATCCACGCGAACCATCTGCACTTTACGTCTTCAAAGATCTGGATTTTGACAATACACATGTATTTTAAATTATGGACTAATTCTAGCCTTAGTTTTTTAGAATGCTAAGAATATTTTAACGATTTTATAATTTCATTTTGAATTTATTTAACTCTTTCAACGCGGCGCGCTAGACACCCATGTGCACACGAATCGGGTCATTTTTAACCAATCCGTCACGGCGGCTCGAAACCAACCGCGTCATCCTAGTCGGTCTTGACTTTTATTTTAAAAAAATGTTCTAGGAATAAAAAAATAGTTATTCATAATTTAGTCGAAATTTTGGATTTTTTAACTTATCATTATGCCACGTAAACGACCCACACCACCGGTAACTATACCGCCAAATTCTCCCGGCACGTTTCACTAGTATACGTTCCACTAGCACATGGCACATTTTTTTTCGCAATTGCGAACAAGGTTTAGACGTTTTCAAACAAATAAAAAAAGTTGTGGCATGTAGAATTTATATTAAAAGAATTATTCGAGAACATTAAAAAACTTGGGGTACCCAATATACCCCATCGGCACAGCTAGGTTTAATTTCGATTATAATTTACTTACTTACACAAAAGTATTTTTCGACTATTAGTATATAAGTAATTCTTGATAGATAATTTTAATAAAAAAAATTGATTTGAAATATGAGGAATTTCCGTTTTTCTTAAAATAAATTATTCATAAAAAATAACTTTTCTCTTTAAATTAGTCCACATCAAATATTTCTCGGTATGGCGTTTACTCGGCTTAGCCGATCTTAAGTTTTTTATCCTCGGGGAATACGAATACTAAGGCATTAATTATAACGGGACTATTTTGCCCATAAAAAAAATGGGGTCGCAAATAGACCCCATCGGCACGGCTAGGCTAATAATAATAAAATTTCAAAAAAATATTACTTAGAGCTGAACTGAAAAAACAATTATTTTTCCGGAACCGAACCGATATATTTTTTTAATTGAACCGGAACGAAAACCGAACCGTAATATATCGGTTAATGTGATACATCGAGGAAAACGATGGATCGGGGAACGTAGTTTTTAGTATTCTTTATTGGTTTTTGCCGGGATTATAATAAAATAACGATGAATGAGCGAACGATAGATCGGGATTCTTTATTAATTATACTTTAATTATAAAATAAATGATTTTATTTCTATTGACATGCAATAATTATAAAATTATTACTATTGTCTTATTTATGATTTTTATTTTAATATTGTTATGGTCCATATATTTCTAATCAATACATAGTACCGGAAGCTTTTTATAGGATTTTATTCATGACAAATGCATGTTGATATCATATCAGTATTGTTCTACAAATACATTTGTCCTTTGATTAATTTATTTGAATGTGTAGTTTATAGTATGTTAATGTGGTTAAAGTTTAACTTTTATCGTAAATTCCTAAAAAAAACGATTAATATGTATTAAGTTTCATAAAGTCTGTAAAACTAAATTATTATGACAGTTGTTAAACGTGTATTGAACTTTAAACCATTAATCGTTTTGATTAAGTGCATATTTAACGTTATCTGAAATCTTTCACATGTGTTTAATTTCGTTGTTGATTTTCAATGTTATCAAAAGAATATTTAATAGTTTTTCTGACATGTTTTCTTAGGACAATTTTTTTGAGACATACGAAGGTTAATGCGCAATATATTTTTCTATTAAACGTATATTTTAATTTTATACATTTCTTCATAGTTTATGAAAAAAAAATTTTTTTTCAATCATTTCTTGCGAGATTGTTATTTTTTGACATTTATTTAAATCGTTTTACTTAGCGACCTTCGTATGTAGAAAAAATAGGGCTATGTCATAAAGTTGTTAGTGCTACTATTTGTAATCGTATCCCTACGATTGTCTGTTGATTGATCGGAAAAGTTGACGAAATGTTTTCGTTATTACGAAAGCTATCTTAGCCAAATATCTATTGCAGTAATGTTAAACATTTTGTTTGCTAATGAAAGCTGTTTATTTATTTAATTTAAAATCTGCAAGATTTTTAAGTGGACCGAAAAATAATCAAAATTTTTTTTGCTGTTGAAAAACATTATTAATAAAATAAAATCTTAAATAAAATAACACTTTTTGCCAGCGTAATGGCATTTGTTAGATTCCCTTTAAAAAAAGTCCTTGACTTTTCATTGAAAAACTTTTCCAAGAGCGTTTTCACTCCTCCAACATTTTTATATGTTTTACCTCTTAATGTATACACTAACGATCTGAAAAGTGGTAATCCGACGGCGCGAAATCCGGTGAATGAGCTAAAAGTTCCAATCCAAGCTCCCTAATTTTTTCCTGTGTTTTTTTTGCAGCGTGAGGCCTCGCGTTATCGTAAAGGATCCTCTTTGTTATTGACCAAAGCAGATCATTTTTTTATTTGCTCGAGTTGTTCACATTAAACTGTTGCTGTAACGGTCTGACCAGGTCCAAGCAATTCATAGAGTATAATTCCAGAAAAATCCCATCACACACAAACAAGGACCTTCTTTATTGTTAGTGATGGTCGAAGGTTCGAAAAAGGTACTTTTCTGAAAGAAAGCCATTGTTTTCTCGTACCAGTTACAATTCGCCCCAAAAAAGGATCGGCTTCATACCGAGACAAAAGAGACGCACAGATGGTACGCCGTTGATCGAGCACCATCTCCGGCAATTCATGAGGAACCCAAATGATCCTGAACTGTAGACCATGGACAGCCAATCTTCAATGTTAATTCTTCAATCGTTTGACAAGGATCTCAATTCACCGTTGCCTCTTTAAGATTTCTATTTCCATTTTTAAACTTTTTAAACCACCGATGACACTTATTTAGTTTCAGAAAATCCCCATAAGTATCGGTATTTTTTTCTACTGCTTCGTTTGCCTTTATTACAAGACAACAACAAAAATCCATTTCCTTCATCTTTGTTTATCCTTCTTATCCTGAGATAATTCATATGGCGCTTGAAATCTAATTTATTATATTTTTTAATGCGCTTTAACCGATTCAGTGCCGTAAAGACACAGGTGGCCTCTGCCTACGGACGACGCGGAATACCGTAAGGCCACCGGTGGCCGCTGTCTTTGCGTATTAACGCTCTATTTATTTAATATTTTCTGGCTATATTTTTTTGTGAAAGTCAATTGTGTTTATATTTAGACGGAATTACGAAAAATCCTTTTTTTTATTAAACACGCGGTATATAAATGTTTCTCAGCTTAAAACCTCGCGGCACTGAAACGGTTAAATATTCCAAAGCAAATATTAAACAATTAATCTAGCCATGCCGATGGGGTTTATTGGGAGACCCCACGTTTTTGATTTTTCACGAATAACTCTTTTAATATAAATCTTACATGTCACAAACCTTTTATATTTATCTAAAAGTCTAAAGAAGTAATATTATAAATAATCATTGTTCTTTATTGTCTACAATTGCGAAAAAAAAATAAAAACAGAAATTGATTTTTTTCTGATGCCTCGAGGAGCGATGTCTTTTCTCGTTCCGGTACGATGTGCCGAATGCGAGTGAAACGTGCGATTGACACTTGTAGCGAGAGCTCAGTCTGCGGCGAAAAATCCAAAATATGAATAACTATTTTTATTCTTAGAATAATCCAATTTTTTATAAAAAATGTCAAGATATTGATGACGAATTCATAAATATTTTGACTTGAAATGCTTGTGCTCTCTGAGAGACCCCCTTCGGACGACGCGGTTGTTTACGAGCCGTATAAAATTTATATAAATATAATATCAATATAAATAAAAGTACTTGAAAAAGCTTATCGATTCCAGAAGCTTAAAGCTGATGTAATGGCGGATGTAGTTAAATCTTAAAATAAAGACTAATAAAGTATTAATAAATATTATAAATAATATGCTTAAATTAATAATCACTTTCACTCAAATTTATTTAAGTATTTTATTAAATTTATAATTAAATCAATCACATAATAAAAATCAAATTTAAAAAACCGAAAAAAATAAGAATCACTGAAAAATTTACGAAATAAAGTTTATGTTTTATAACTGAAATAGATTAAAATAAGATTCAAAAGTAATTAAAACCTGATTATGTATTGCAAGCTTTAGAAAAAATAAAATCTTTCAAACTCCAATATAGAAAATTCAAGTTAAATCTTTGCACTATAATGATAATTTAAGCTAATACATAATTAATAACAAAAAGGCCTAGAATTCACGAGTATTAGATCAGGCATAACGTTTCTAGAGCAAATATGTAAAATATTTACCGGCTTTAAACATAATTAAATACTTTGTATTGATTTTAGTATTAGGTTCAACATTATATTCTTAAATACAAAAAATCGTAAAAGTTTATTAGATATATTTTATACATCTGTATACAATTAATCGTCTACTATATTTCTATATAGGTATGTATGTTATATGGCATCCGGAAATGATGTTGATATAAAAAGATATTTTTTCATAGAATTAATAATCATTTGTTAACCAACTAGGTTCCGGGAACGTGCTAGCTTTATTGATTCTTCATAATAATAAAGTCATTAAACACACACAATCATGTAAAAAAAATGTTTTACTAATGCCTCGCAACAAATAACAAAAACACACCTGAAGAAATCAAACGCGGCATATCAAAAAAATATTTTCATGATGATGGAAGAGCAAAAAACAGTGCAACTGGACCCTAAATCAATTAAGAAGAGCCCAACGGCCGCCCAATCCGCCGCAATCCTAATTGAGTTCTCATTCTTCGTGACCGTTTTGGGCAGGAACAACGATTTTTTATTACCAAACTTATAATTTGACCTCGTGCATCTTCACACACGGGAGACGACGATAGCATCTAGCTGCATTCGTCCGACGCTAAACTGTTTATCGGTTACACGGCCGCATCTCGATCGGTCGCTCGATTTCTGTTATTGGGTTGTATGAAAATGAATTAGCGGAACGCGTACCGGTTAATTGATCCGCATATTGAATGTCGGTAACAATTTCTGATACCCAAATTGATCCAATTTAGATTGAAAGCTGAAGAGGAAATGGCAAATTAGAAACTATATACCTGGAGCTTATTTAAAACTACCTGGGCGTAACATGTGTCGACCATAAACACATTATTAAATATTAATGTTGTAATACAGCTTTTTTCAGATATAACTTTTTTCCATCCAGACGCCACGCATGAACTGACTTCAAATACAAAAACTGGGTACTGTGTTTAGACAATGATTTGATTCAAATTGCATTAATGGGAAATGCATATGTTATAATATACACATTCTATATGAAATAAAACATATTGTAAAAGCTCGAGCTACCTTTGTTAATAATAATACTATAAAGATGGAATCTGACATATAATTTGAATAATAAAATAAAAAACTAATTATAATTGTTAATAATTTAAATATATTTAGCTGAATGTGACTTTATTTTAAAATTGATTTTAAATAATATGCTTTTTTATGAAAAATGCATCGAGAATGTGATAATTTCAAATGTGATAATTACAGCAGCGATCGTCAAACTTTAGTACCTCAAGGGCCACTAAATTCATAATTTTAAATCCCACGGATCACTGGTAGAATTTTTTTGTGTTAAATATATTTAGAAAAAAGTGATCAAAGAACACATAAAATGCACTTAAATAATATAATTAAACTAATAATAGTAACCAAATTATAAAAGCCGTACTAATAAACCAAAATTTTAGAAACAAAACAATTAAAAGATGATAAATAAGTTGTGGAGAATTGTTTAAAAATGTTCATCGCCTTTTCAATAAGAAAAGTGTATTAACTTTTTATGGCAAGTGAAAACTAAGGTTTAGATAAGGATGAATAAACTTTAGCTTTATGAGTGTCATCGGACGGTAGGTCGATGAGGCTTTCTTTCAGATACATGCTTATATTACTATCTATTATCCACATATTACCATGACTGAGACTTTCATTCTTTGGGTAATAACTAAGCTAGTTAAACCAGCACAAAAATCTGTATGTGGTTCCAAGTGTTTTTGAACGAGGGTTACCACTTGTTTATTAACATCATTCTCCTTCATGCATTCATCAGAATTTCAGAACATTTGCAGATGGTCTTCATCCAACTGCGTTTAATTTCGAGGTGTGAACACGTCCTTAAGTTGTCCTTGCAAGAATATGTTTAGTTTATTTAACAGGAAAATGTTTAGTTTATTTAGCGTTCATCCGTGTTCATCCGTGTAAGTGACTTATTTTTTCTGAAAATGCAAATAATGTCTACATTTCTCTGAGGACCATCGAAATTTTCTACAGTATGATGTAGAATAAATCGAAAAACAACAAAGAATTAATTTTTTAATTTTTTGTTGGAAATTTTTAAAATTCCAATACATTATGAATCCTGAAAATAATTATAGAATCATATTTACGAATAATTATTTACTTTTACACTGAGATTATAATTTTTCAGACTAATTATTTTTTAGCGTTTGTTGCAGTGTGGTTATTAAATACGGGTATTTTTTAAATTTAAATTCACAAGAATTTTAAGCAATGTTAAATTTAATAATAAATTTTTGAAGTAAACGAAAAATATGAAAAATTTTAATCCGTCATTGCGGCTCGAAAACAACCACGTCGTCCAAAGGGGTTATCTCAGATACCCCAAGAATTTCAATTATTTAAAAAAATAGATTATTCTAAGATTAAAAATAGTTATTCATGATATGCCTCATATATTGGTCTATATTTTGGCTTTTTAACTAATCAATATGACGCGTAAATGACAAGCGCACTCGACGATGTCCCGCCGCAAACTGAGCTCTTGCAGCACGTGTCAGTCGCACGTGTCATCTGCACTCGGTACAGCGTTCCGGATGCGAGCGAGAAAAAACATCGCGCACGTAGCACCAGCAGCTAATATTGCTGTTTTTCTCACATTTACAGACAATAAAGGTCAATGATTATTTATAATATTTTTTTTTTAGACTTTTTTTAGACAAATACAAAAACTTTGTGACGGAAGATTTATATTAAAAGCGTTATTCGAGAAAAAATAAAAACATGGGGTATCCGATATACAACACCCTATCGGCACGGCTTGGTTAATAAGAAATAATTATAGATCTAGCAAAAGTTTTAATTATTTTTTAGAACATCGAAACTAAAAATGTTTTTGATGAGCATATTTTTTTTATAAAAATAACTAACATTAAAAACCATTCCTAATCATGTAAATGAAGAGTTGGTTAATTTTACCAGAATTATTGTATAACTCTTTCTGACTATTAAATTAATATTTTCTTCAATATCTAAATAAATATTTATATATTGATATTATATGATGATTTTTTAATATATTTTTTATTTGTAGTCATAATTTTAGCAACTGCAATATAACATAACTGAATTTAACATGTAAAAAAATAAACAATGAAAATGATCATCAAAAAATTAAGCTTTACAATTATATATTTAATAATTAAATAATAATTGTTTCTATATTGAAATAGAATGGCGACTATCGACTATCCAAATTAAATTAATTTCTCCAAATGGTAGCCAATGATGGTGCACAACATTCCTCATTCAATTAAGGAAATAATTTATGTCCATTAATTGTCCGCCATTAATTATGTACGACTGTCGGAAACTGAGCAGAGTACCAGACGCCAATGTCAAATTGCAAACGGACGATTGATGTCGACGATTAACACCTCCGACTGCACAACATCTTCAATAAAACAATAAAAGTATTTAAATTAGATAGCCCTTAAAATACATTTTTTTCTCTCATTCGAAAGTGGCACGCATGCCAAAAAATAATTAATTAACAAACAATCATGCGCCATAAATTAATAAAGCGTTAGTTTATTATTATACGAGCACACGATGCCTTCTAATAAAAGAACGACGCCGCCTACTAAACAGACGCTATTTTTTCGACGCTGCTCGACAATTACAATAAAATTAATGACCACTTAATATTAATAACGGGTTTATCACCTCGGTATTGTTTTTATTAACAAAAAAAATGCTTAGATTAGGTAGGGGTGGAGCAAAAGCGTGAAATACTCGACCACGTCTGCGATAAAGATGCAATAAATAAAAAGATATATTTTTGAATAAAGAACCGGCAGTGGCTGTCAATGTTCAATTTGAATATTATAATAAATCATGGCCGCTAAATATTACCATTAATAAACAAAATCATATCCAAAATCAATTAACTAAACAGTTAAAAACGCCGCCAATTATACATACATAGTCGAGTTTTAAAAAATTAATTGAATTGAGTGTAATTTAATTTAATCGTTATTTTAATAGATGCGAGCCTGTTACGTTAAGGATGGGATCCCCCCGGGCCATAAACATTCGTGGGCAACGTTTCTCGTTTTTCGGTACCTTCGCACCCAAAATAAAAAAAAACAAAAAAGAATTAGACATCTGTTAGATTGTGACCTTATAATTTGCCATGAAATATTAATAAATTCTCGAATTTTCGCACATTAGTCTGCGCGGGATTCGATCTCGCGGCCCAATCGTGCCAATAAATCACGCAATCTCGTTGACTTAGATTTCGCTGCACGTGTCACTCGCACTTAGCACATTGTACTTTGTGCGAATAACATTTAATAATATTAATAAAAATAAAGGCGCTAGATAAGGCGATCACGTTTTCAATAACATTTGAAAGAGCACGATTTTTTAAAAAAGCTCTCTCGTCAGTAGATAGGGATCGCGGGTACACGAGTTATTAAACATGTTTTATACGCACACATCATCACGCCTCGTTCCCCATTAGATTTTACGATACTCTGCGCCGCTTTTTTAATCCTCCGACATTGTGTGAAAATTGATTTTTTTATTTCAATCGTTTCCTGATCGGTTTTGTAACAGCGTCGGATTACAATAATTATATTTAAAAAGTATGCATATTAAAATTTTGATTTAAGACCCCGTGGATGATCGATTTCTGATCCAATTGTCGGTCGATATGAATAATAATACATTTTTTCACAATCCGAAACGTAAATTACTGGAGTAGTCGTCGCAATTCGCGATGTGTGATTGCAAACTTCCCGCCGTATGATTACATAGAAAGCAATGTCTGAATCGAACCCGAATTATTAATAACGAAATCAATTATATCGCGTGTGTGTGTGAGTCTGCATGTGGATATAAACGAAAGGATTATAATTGGGCTGGAGCGTTATGAAGATTAATTCCAAAACAATAACAGATCCGGCTGCAGATAGTGTGAGCTATTGCCGGCCGGTGTCTGGGAAGCGTCCTCCGCCCAGTCCAAGCAGGCCAGCGAGCCGACTAACTACGTGGACAGGATCCAATTGGATGCTGATAGAATGCACATTTTATTTCCATTGATATAAAATTATGTAATACCAGAAATGGCAAAACATTGCTAGACAATTGACGAAATTTGCATTTTTTTATAATAAATATGTAATAATCTATAAAATATTTTATTGATAATTGATATTGCTGGAAAACTGGCTCATTCGGTTAAGGAATAATTTTATTTTCCACATTTAACTATTAAACAAGAAATACTAAATTAACCCTAATCTACGAAATCAATGATTTACAAAGTTCAAAAAATGCTTGACAAGATTCTTTGAACTTATCTCACCGCGAGAAGAAAATAGAAAATCCTGAAAAAATCGTAGCAGCTTTTCAGATCTTGAAATGATCTTAAACTCGAAAGCGATTGACTAAAGCTCATTATCAGACTCCCTTGTTCTGATATAAATGAATAAAATAATGATGTCTTTAATATAGATTTAATTATAAATCTTTAAACACCTCCTCTTACTGTATACTACTGTGCTGCAGTTAAAAAATACTGATACACATAATAAAATTCCTAATTTAATTAACTAACAGTACCCTTTATGAGGGTAAAATTTTCTCAATGAAAAATATAAATTTAAATTATTGTTTTTCTTTTCAACAAAAATATGACTATTGAATGCAGTCTTTGTAAATTAAAAAAAACTTTTTTCAACATTCATTATTTTGTATATCGACGCTGAAAATCAATCTTGCTGTATCTCGAAAAATTTAACCTTTTCCACTCCGTGGGCCATACGTATTTAAGAAAATACCTTGAACTAAGTTAATTTTTTTTAATTTAAAAAAAAAACCTTTTTTATTTGGATATCAGATCGAACCCTATAGATACTTATTCATTTTACCAATGGATATTTCTTTTAATAACTTCGTAAAAAAAATATAATGAAAGTAACACATAAATACGACTAAGAGTGGACAGAGTGATAAGGGTAAATTTTATAGAGTAGTCATAAAACAGTTTGAAATATTAATATTTCATTAGTTGAATAAAGGGAAATCGTAGTTTAGATATTTTTGCAGAACTATTACTCTTCATTCTAAAATGTTTTTGTATAAATAATTAATAAATGAGGATGTATAAATTAATTATTAAAACTACACGGTGCATTCGGGGGGTAATAAGCCCAGGTCAAACTGGGTTGACGATACGGTTCCTAAAGAAGTGTCAGGTCACCAAACTGCTAGTACAGAGTAAATCCTTTTTGGAAATAATTTCACAATCATTTATTATCCGGATCGTGATTCTTACTCCCAATAATATTATCTCAATCAATATCACCATTTAATGCAAAAAAATAATACCATTCTCATTGGTTTGGACTACGAATATGAGAAATATTTAGATATGAATGATTGAATTGCTTGGGGGTGCTGCAACTCCGCAGTGTAAATGGAATGGGTTTCGTTAAAATAAAATCAATCTGAAGTAAAAGTTTTTGATAGACCGTTCGGATGTTAAAAAGGATGCAGTTCAGAAACTACAATTAAGGAATTATAAAGAATGTGTACATTCATTTTAATATAAAAATGCACATCTGATTATTATAAATACGACATAAAAATTGATTCATTAATATAAAATCTTAATTTACTCACCATATGCTAACGACATATTATTTATATCGTTCTTTAATTTAATATTAATTCATGTTATAAATAATAATGTGACTTATATCAGACATTCATAATGAACAAATTCATATTGGTTTTAAAATAAGCGTGAAATCGATTACAATTTTTAATTAAATACACTTGTCTGATGTATTTTGCATTGCTCGTCCGATCCGAGATTCGCAAAGTCGCTCCAGAGTGCGGACCCTCGCTCCGGAGGTCAATTAGATGTATCAGAGGTGTCCATGTCGGGTCTGCGGCCACATGCGCCGCGGGCCACTCCGCGCCACACCTGGCGCGAGGGGAGGGGCGCAACATTGAATACGAAAGGTGTTAACCAAAGAAACAGACCGACAAAATTATCCTCTCCAAAGAGGGCCATATATTTTTATGCGATGGGAACAAATTGATAATTTTACTTTTAATTTCGTATACACGCCAACCGATCTTCCCATGGCATCGACGTGTACGCATGCGCGGTACGTATCGTCATCGTAATATATGATATTTTAAGCCCATAAACTACTGTGGGATAACATCTCGGACAATGCATGCTCACTCCGTACATACGGCGTGACCTTTCATAAGAGCGCACCATATGATGAGGTCGCGGAAGCAAAAATGCCTTCGATAATAATTAAAAAATGCAATTATTAATTCGCGACAACAATGGGGCGCATCGATCGACGATCGTCACTCCTATTTCCTAAACGGAATTAAAAAGGACATCATGTGGGCAACGAGAAGTGCGTCGAACAATGTGCAATAATTGCACTTCACCCCTCCAATGCAATTTCCTTGCTTTATTGTGCGGAAAGTCATCGGATATGCGACATAAAAATATAATGGAATCAATATTAAAAAAAAAATCGAATAATAATCGACCGTCAAAAAAAATGGCCATTGAGTTGTCTGCTTATTAATTATACATTTCCTAAAGTAATATCGGAGTACAGTCACCTCCGTCGGAGCCAAGAGCGTATTGAATCGTTATGATTTACTACTGGATAATTATTAATAATAAATGTAATTCTCGAACGTAATGATGGACGTATCATCACTCTCTAGAACCATTTTTTTGGCGAATAAATATACTGTACATTGAGCAAATCATCATATTATCTAGCTAATAGTTTATACATGATTGATTACTTTTAAATATCATTATCTATTAGCCATGCAATATTATTGTATTGCATATTCTTTAATTAAACAACCGGAGATGATTACACTCGAAAATACTATAATGATTAATAAAAAAATAATATAATACGGAAAATCATTATAATATACTAGTTTTCATTGTACAGCTTAAACTCTTTCAAACAAACCTCAACATCAGTCAAAGATCGTCGATAAAGAATAAATTGAACAGCCTGCTATAAATGTTGGTTATCACTGATAATCGAGCTCACATTCATTACTTGCTCACACGTTCAATATATATATATATTTTTATTTGAAATTAATGTAATACGTGATAAAGGGGCTCGATAATGATTTTCTCCGAGACGGCAGTATTGAATGGCGGTGGGGCCTTATCGTTGTTTTCTCGATTGCGCAGACTGTTTAATTTATTTTTTTCACGATCGAGGCTTTGCACGGGTCATAAATCTGGTAAATTGCAAAGACATCGGTACAAATGGCGGTAAATACGGTCTGAAACATGTGTTTAGTCAATACGTTCATTACTAAGGCTGGCCAGTTAGTGAGTGTATCGCGAGATAACCTGGCGCGAGAGACTGGTAATAAGGTAATAATGGGCCGCTGCATCTCAAACTGTGGGTAAATTGAAAAAAATAATAAGTAACGCGATCAAATAATCAAAAACATACGCTGTATGTAATATAATAAAACTGGCTGATCTTATTAATATTTTATCATCGTCGACTAAATAATTAATTAATAATTTCAAGACAAATTGATGCTACATATATAAGCAAGCTATAATAATCTAAACCCTTATCATTATGCAAAACAGATTTACTGGAACATGTATCACATGTATTTTTTTCACTCACTTAATCATATTTTTTTAAACAGAGTAGCTAATTCGATTTAAAAGAAAAGGCCACAATGGTTTATATAATAAATATCTTACACGTCCCAAACACTTTGTATTTGTCTAAAGAATAAATATTTAATAAATAATCATCAACCCTTATTGTCCATAATTGGGAAAAACGATAAAAACAACAATATTCGCTGCTGTTGCCAAGAACGTGATGTTTTTCTCGCTCGCATCCAGTACAATGTGCCAAGTGCGAGTGAAGCGTACTAGTGACACTAAATTGTCTCTCACTACACTCTATTTTCCTTTATAAATATACCCCATTCGAACGACGCTGTAGTTTTCGGGCCTCAGTGACGGATCAGTTATTGTACATTAAAAACATATTTTTTCTATAACAATCACATAATAGAATTATTATTTGACTGCCACTATCTATTAAATAATAAGTATATAATTCAGTCAACCTTTTTATAGCGCAGATATCGAATCCAACTATCTAACTATCTAGGCACCCATACAAAATTTCAGTAAAGATTAATTATATTTAAGACATTGATCATTTTTACATTCTTATATTGTCAACCAAATGGTAAGCAAAATAAGAATGGTTTTAAATTTGTTAAAAGTTTCACTTTCTTGGTCCCAATTTGTTCTATAACTAGATAGATAAATAGCGCTCTAGAAGAGAGACTATCCTACTCGCTATAGCGAGGAGCGCTATAAGATGGTTTCCAATATTTAATAAGATTAATGTATTAATATAAATAATATTCATAAATATTTTCCTGAATTAATATAAATATTCTTTTTTATTATAATTTTTAATCTAATTTAGCACTATTTTAAATCTCAGTAAAGCAGAAGAAGTTATTTTATTCTAATTATGTCTAAAATTTCAATCCTTTTTTATTTAAATTATTCATTAAAAAGTCATAACTATAGTCCTAGAATTTATACGTAGTACTAATAGAATTCTAGATAAAAATAATAAATAAAACAAATTTTAGCACAATTTTTTTTCATCCAAAATATTAAGTGGTGTTTAAATCAGTCCATTATCAGAAAGAAAGTCAAAGAATTTACTAAAAAAAAAAATACTTCACTACTAATCAGATTTATTGATATTTGAAAATCTGGAAAACTTCGAAATATTCGACGAAATATTTGCTAGGCGTTGAATCCTTGAACGGTCAATTATTACATGTGACTTTGCAACCCACTCGGCTTCGCGAATTTCCCGAAAGATATCTCATTACCGTGTAACGATTGAAAAGTTTGAGAAGCCCGCCGATAAGGTAATAAACGCCACGTTTGATTTGTATCTCGGCATTTCATTCGCCGGTGCGGGGTGCCGCGCCCCGCCCCCGGGCCTCCCCGCCGCCCCGCCCCGCCGGCCCCCGCCCCCACCTAAACGCACACCATATTTCAAACTTTATTATTGATTGTCTTACAAAACGAGATAATTAAAAATGTACCGGGAACAATCCTTAGCGCTTGATTAACGACCTCATAAAAATGTGTAATCCGATTATTCATTATACCCACACCTATTCCGTGGTTCCTTTTTGTTTTTACATAGACGAGTCAGGTGGCCATCGCCATCGGCCAGATGAAACAATCGAAACAATGGACGAGGTGGGTTAATTCCGTGGACGTGAGTGAAGCTGGGGGAGAGTCGCGCCCCCGTTTAAAGATGGGGTCGAGGACTGGGTCAATGGGTTCTAGATTTACAGGGGAGGACAGAATAGATCGAGAAATAAAAAAATAAAGTATTTCCACTCGAAAAACATGATTTGTATTATTTTTTTGCTGATTTTTTTGCTGTAACGCGATTATAATTTCTAGCTGAAACACATTTAACCTTTTCTAATCTGGATATTTTTGACTCGAATCTACGTACTACTCTCATTGATTGTATTTTACGAATATATAAAAAAAAATCATTGATTAAATAAATAAGAAATATCTATAGGGTTTGATATGATATCCTTTACAATAAAAAACATTTTTTTTATAAATAAATAAAAAAAATAATTTAACGAAAAAATATTTTACCTAATAAACTGTTGAAATACTAGTGATTTTCTGAGTTCAGTTTTCACTTAGTTGTTATAGAAGATAAATAAGTGGTTCCAGTATCTGCAATTCAAGCCATTCAAAGGCTTTCAAATAACAAATGATTACAAATAGTACAACAAAAACCAGTTCCGGTCCGCGAATCGGCGAAAGGTAAAACTATGCCAGGCATCGGGGGCTCTCGACAATCAGAGGCCCTCGATTGGGATAAAAAAAATATTAGTAACATCTTATTTTTCAAGTGCCTTGTCCGTTTTCGGACGTAAGCGATCTACGTGTTCTTATTTTGTCTATTTATGACGAGCTCCAACAATTTTGGAGCTCCCAATCCGGTCCAGTTGCAAATATTACAGAGCCACGAGAGTTTCTTTCTTCCCAATCACCGTTTACCTTCCACTTTTACTCCCACACCTTGCGAGAGCGAGTCTAACAATTCCATGCTTGTAACCATAATTGTGTTTTTTTTAAATATTAATTGTTAAACCCCATCTTTGACACGCTCCGTTAACACGATTCAGCAATGTTTAAAGTTCTTCGGCACTTTTCACCAGTATCGCCGTGTCGTCTGCGAAACGGATGTTGTTTATCGTTTCCCCTTTGATTCCCACACCAACTGGACAGTCTTGGGTTGCTTCATTGAACACCAACTCCGAATATATGTTAAAAAGCATCGGTGACAACGCACACCACGACAAAATGTTTTCAGTGTGTGTCGTCTCTACTTTTACTCCTGCAGACTGGTGCCACTAGAGATTTTAGTCTTACATATCTGTCTTATATATAAGTCTTATATATTTTTTTATAAGTCCGACGTGTTCTAGTGTTTTTATTGGTCTTTGGTGTTGCACGCGATCTCAAAAGCTCAAAGCTTTCTCAAAATCAATGAATCAAACAAACACTTTCTTCCGGAATTCTCCGGTAATATTGCAAAATGTACATTTAAATCAGAGGTGCACAAACCCCGGCACGTCGGTGGTTTTATAGCACTCTGCGAGATGCTGGAAAAATCTGACAAATCTAAATTATTAAAAAATTTCTTAATTTTCCAATAAAAAAAATTTTTTTTTTAGGTTATACGGCTTTTATTTTAACCGATATTGTCGAGATTTTCAGTTTTCGGTCAAATATAAAATTTTCTCGCTGAGCGGCTCATTCTTCTAGACGAGATTGTTAGCTTTGAGCCAGAGATTAAAATTTTCCACTGTGTGGATTGTTTACATAAATTAGATTTTAGATAGCACTGCTCTATTGTATATATATTTATCCTACATATATTAATACATGCATATACTGCATTTGATTTGAGTAAACAATAAGTAAAATATACTGTGACTAACGTAGTATTATGTACGTAACTAATTTATTAATAGTTCCAGAGTATAAATTTCTGTAATAAAGATGACCATTCCGTCTTATCCAATTATAACTCAGCGCCGAAGGGTGTGAATAGGTCAGGTTTATTGTATCCTGTAAAGTTATTATGACATCTCAATAAAGCCATAAGTTGGGTTTGATTGTGCATTCGGCCTGGGTTAAATCTAAGCGACACAATCGCATTACTTAACCGCAACGCGAATATTAAAGTCTGCAATAAAAATGTCATATAATATTGATTAAATTCTTACAATATTAATGATGTGCAAGAATCAATTAATTGTGTTCCAAAATCATCCAAATCCAAAAACCATAGATACCAGTTTTAACAGCTCCTGACAAAACGCCGTCCTTTCATATAATTTTTTTTGTAAAAAAATCTATTCACGTTTTCCACTTTTTCACAAATAAAATTCACCGACGATAACAAAATACGTGAAATCTCTTCAACGCCCGATATTTAAGTAAACATCCAAAATGGCTACTAATGTCAAAAATTCAACACAACAACTCAACAAAAAGTTGCGACAATTAGTCTTATAGAGCCTACGAAATTTTAAAATCCCATATTTTTTATCAAGCCTTGTTAGAATAATAGATTCCATAATAATAAGATATTTATAGATACCATATTAAAATGAACATTTTAAGAAAATTAATTTACGTATTCAATTACTTGGAGGCTTTGAGTAGAACCCAAAAAAACACTTACTTTTTTTTTATCACACTTGGTATATTAAAAATATTACTACACATATTTTTTACAATAATATGATCTCAAAATTACAGTCCTATTATTAAAGAGCCGTAAGCTTTTTTTTTCTTAAGAGAGAGTATCATTGAGACTTTTTTGGAAAATATTAATTAACGAACAACCGTGTCGTCTCTGAAGGGGGTTTATCAGAGACCCTAACCATTTCAAGTCAAGGTATTGATGAATTCATCATCAATATCCTGTTTTTTTTTAAATGGATTTTTCTAATAATAAAAATAATTATTTATGATATTTTGGATTTTTTAACTAATCAATATGACTCATAAACGACACACGTACTCGGCGATGTCTCTCTGAGTTCTGGCGGCACGTGTCACTAGTATGTTTCACTGGCATTTAGCACATTGTACCGGATACGAACGAGAAGACAGATACAAAAAGTTTGTAACATATAGGATTATATTAAAAAATATTAGAAAAATCAAAAGCTTAGGGCTCCCAGTAGACACCATCGCCACGGCTAGGTTAATGAAAATCGCAATAAATAAATTTCTGTTACGTAAATTTGTCATAATGTGTCCTAATATAAAAATAAAAACTTATACAAAATCATTAAATCATTTTTTTTACATAAAAATAAAAAAAAACAAATAATTATTGCTACTATTATTGGGTTCAACGTTTGCTGAAATATTTTCAATAAGTTTTACCCAATTAGCATTGAGTTTAATATGATAATTGTGCAAAAATCGATGGACGATATTTCGCATTTGCTATATTTAATCATTTATAATCCTGCAACATATTTAGCATTTTTTTTATTAAAAACCGGCTTAGTATTTAATTAAAAGTCAATCCCTTTATTTTATTAGCAGACTGCTCACACACGTGTGTATGTATTATATATATCAGAATAAATGTGTGTATAGTTTCACATGGCAACACCGCGGCCATACAAATGTTAAAATAAAAATTTAATTAACAGTCAGGGCTGCTAATCTGATATTAGCGTCCAGAATGCGCCAAAACTTTGCTCGCAATAAATTTTGAAAACTAGATCGCAGTCAGACGATAACAGATTTTAATTACTGTACCGCAGACGGATGAAGTGTTGGGCCATACGTTACACACACACCGCACACATAGATGAACATATCATATAATCACTTTGAGATTGTATTTATATATTTATTATACAGCTGCCGTGTGATAAATGTATGGGCGTACGAGAGCATCGCAGTTCCGTGGGGTGACCACGCGACGTCGCCAACGTGGAACGATCGACCCACGGCGTTAAACAACGCGTATTTAAAAAAATGTTATGATTTCGGTGTGTATCGATGTAAATTTTGTTTATGGCCCAACTTCGCGCCCACATTTTCGAATAAATATAATTTTTTTACGATCGGACGGCGGGGCCCCAAATGGAGATCATCACACTTCAAAATAAGGCTATATGAGATGCTGGACATCATTCCCGACACTTGGGGCTTCGGATCCTTTGGGTCGCGGGCCGCGGTCGGCGGGGGGTCGCGACCCACTCCCGGCAGGGGGCCCTTTATTAAGCCGCTATTCTATTACAAAAAATACCATTGTGGGAATATTCTAATATCCCGAGGGCGATTCAAGAGGCTCGACATTTTTCGGCGTCGCAAACAAAATAATAATCCGATGACACGTGTTGATCGAACCGATGACGCAATTAGAAATCCAATTAATCCAACTTACCACGCTGTATCAATAGTGAAACGTGTATTAAATTGCGATATTTATTTTTTGGAACATTATCATACCGTAAAATTAATAAATAAATTGAAAATTTTAGATTAAAAAAATCGTAATCTAATCTTCTTTACTTCAATTTAAATTTAATACAAACAAATTAAACCAGTGTTATGGCTTGTATGTAACATGCATATTATTTCGACAATGTAAGTTAACCGAGACTGGGCTTAAGTTAGTAGTCGGATTAGTATCCGACGTAAACTATGAATTCTGGAAGTTCTTTATAACACTGACCAAGGGGTATGTAATGAGCAAGAGATCCATAACATCCGCATGTTTTGTAAAAATATTTATGTAGGTAGTTTAAAGAAAATTTAATCCCATCTATCCCTTGTTGAATAAATAATATAAATTTGAATCTAACTAAAATAATATTATAAATTAACCAGTGTCGTGGTTTGACACTGGGGGGTATATGTCTGAGAGACTCATTCCCCTAGCATCTTATGGAATCTTTATATGAGTGAATGGCGCTTAAGAATTGTAGTCAAATAAATAAATAATTAAATTAACAAAATAATCAATTTCAATATTAAATTGACTAAAAGCAGAAACCTTTCATTTATTCTAATTTAATAATACAGTCAGCTCTACTATAACGTTTCCTTTAAAATGCTTCTTTCTATAAAATGACAATATTTTAGAGGCCCAATTACATATTTTGTAAGTATATAATACATTGCCCAGCGAAATAAAGGTCAATGCTCTTTGGTTGACAAGGCA